>LUCG01088020.1:0-11884 GCA_001633085.1 Carthamus tinctorius | reverse complement strand
AAGTTTATGAAAATCACAAAACTAGCCCTTCCAAAACAATTTTCTTCAAACTTGGTGCATTTAGCCTAAATCTTAACCCTACTAACTGAACCAGACTTTGGGTCATTACATCTTTGTGGTTTAATTTTTTTTTTATTGTTTTGGTTTCTTGTAAGTAGAGCTAGAAATTAATCCAGCAATGAAAATAACAATAAATTACAAACCATATAAATAGAAATCGGGAGGGAGAGACACACAAGAAGATGAGCTTTGATACATAGTAGTAGATAATTAAGAAGGGTAACATGTATGTATGTACGTGCGTACCAACAAGTGAAGTCATCTTCCACCGGATAACTCAATGGCATCTTGATTGAACATAGAGTTTTCTCCCTAGTCGAATCTTCTTTGCAAGTGATCTTACTCTTGCCTACACGTTACTTCAACTTTCTACAATTCTTCCCACCGTTCAGCAACTCCTGCTTCCAGCACTCTCACCGCTTCTGACATGGCCGAACGCTCTTCTCGTGACCCTTAGGTACACAACAAAGCTACCTTAATCATCATCTCCCCTTCTTGCCTGTCGTACTCGTTATTCAGATTGTGGTCCACGATCTCATCCAACCTTTTCTATCTTTCTAGTTTCTTCACCTTTAGGCATCATTACATATATATAATATAATTTTAATTAAATAATAAGAATAATCATTCTATACTACATAATAAAATATAATAATCGGGAAATAGAAAAAATGTGGTGTACATACATGGTCTAGCAACACATAATCTTCTTCTGTATATATATAATCTATCGCTCGTTGTCCTATTATGAGTTCTAGAAGAATGATCTCATACCTAAAAATATTTTTCCTGGTATTCAAGAGCTATGTGGCCCATTGTCCCACAAACTTTAGTAGTGACGCTAGTCTTTGTCACATCCACCAACTTGGCCAACCCAAAGTCACATACAACAGCTCCAAAATCTTCATCAAGCAATACATTGGCTGCCATAACATCCATATGGATTATTTTAGGGTTGCAATGTTCATGGAGGTATTCCAATCCACGAGCAGTGCCTAAAGCTACCCTCTTCCTTTTCTCCCAATCTAATACAGTCTCTCCAGGTTTAAGTTCTACAAAATCATTATCATCCATCCGTCACACACACACACTAGAAAGAAATCAATACAAAAGTAAAGGAAGGGTGTAAAATACGTCATTGGCGGTAGGCAACACTCAAGTTCTGCATGTAAGGATACACCAACAAATGTTCTGTGGATGTGGTGCAAAACCCAATCAAACGTAAGAGATTCCTATGGACAGCCACACTTATTATCTCCACTTCACTCAGGAATGTCTCATCCCCACAGGACTCTCGTAATCAGTTAACCGTTTCAGAACAACTTTTGTGTTGTCTGCAAGGACTCACCTTCCCAAAACTTCCTTGCCCAATCACATTTCTCTTGTTAAAGTTTTCCGTAACAAGCTGTAGTTCCCTGAGCAAGCACAATTACGTAACCAGCTGAATGATTATAGAAGAAAAAAATAGGAGTTACAAGTGTAGAAGACAATACAGACACCTAATCCTCGAGAGATCCCACGGAAGAAATACCTCCTCTAACAAACTTAGAGTCTAGCTCAGGATTTCTTCCTTGGGATGCCTCGAGGATTTGGTGTCTGTATTGTCTTCTACACTTGTGGCTCCTATTTTTTTCTTCTATAATCATTAAGCTGGATGCTGATTATGCTTGTTCAGGGACTACAACTTGTTACGAATAACTTTAACGAGAGAAATGTGATTGGGCAAGGAAGTTTTATGAAGGTCTATAAAGGAGTCCTTGCAGACAATACAAAAGTCGTTGTGAAATGGTTAACTGATTATGAGAGTCCTGGTGGGGATGAGGCATTCCTGCGTGAAGTGGAGATGATAAGTGTGGTTGTCCATAGGAATCTCTTACGTCTGATTGGTTTTTGCACCACACCTACAGAACGTTTCTTGGTATATCCTTACATGCAGAACTTGAGTGTTGCCTACCGCCTACGACGTATTTTACAACCTTCCTTTACTTTTGTATTGATTTCTTTCTAGTGTGTATGTGTGTGTGTGTGTGTGAGATGGATGATTATGATTTTGCAGAACTTAAACTTGGAGAGGTTGTATTAGATTGGGAGACAAGGAAGAGTCTAGCTTTAGGCACGCCCCGTTGATTGGAATATCTTCATGAACATTGCAATCCTAAAATAATCCATAGGGATGTTAAGGTAGCCAATGTATTGCTTGATGAAGATTTTGAAGTTGTTTTAGGTGACTTTGGGTTGGCCTAGTTGGTGGATGTGAGAAAGACTAGCGTCACTACTAAAGTTCGTGGGACGACGGACCACATAGTTCTTGAATACTTGTCCACCAGGAAATCTTCAAAAAGGACAGATATTTTTGGGTACAAGATCATGCTTCTATAACTCGTAACAGGACAACGAGGAATAGATTATACACGCCTTGAAGAAGAAGATTATGTGTTGTTGGACCATGTATATACACCCCATTTTTTTTCTATTTCCCAATTATTATATTTTATTATGTATTATAGAATGAATAATATTATTATTCAATTAAAATTATATTATATATATATATGTAATGATGCCTGAAGGTGAAGAAACTAGAAATGGAGAAGAGGTTGGATGAGATTGTGGATCGCAATCTGAATAACGAGTACAACATGCAAGTAGGGGAGATGATGATTAAAGGCATTGTTGTGTACCCAATGGTCACGAGAAGAGCGGCCGGCCATATCGAAAGTGGTGAGAATGCTGGAAGGAGAAGGGGTTGCTGAACGACAAAACTTCATTGATTCGATCTTCCTTGTTATTTTGGTTTAGATTTTCTGTAACGCCCCATTTCCCAAGTTAAGTAATTTAATTGTCTTAGTCGGATTGAGTTAACTTTTGTTAGTTATGACATTTTCAAGGGTTAAGGGATTGTTTTGACAAATTTAAAAGTTAAAGGGTAGGAGAGGCATGTATATAAGAGAGGGAGGAAGCCCTAATTCTTCTCTTTCTTTTTCATTGATCAATTTCAAGAGCATAGGAGGGTGAAGGAGGCGATTTTGGTGCATGTGCAAGGGAGAATCGAGAAAGCAATCGCAAGAGATTCAAGTGGTTTCGTGAAATCGCATTTTAGGTATGAAATTATATCCATACAATCGTTAAGATTGAGTAGATACGAAGTTAGGGTTAGAATGATTGATCGGTTGATCAATGGATCATCAAAGGATCGTTCTTATGATAGATTGATGCTTAGAATTGTTATATATCGTATGGGCATCATCTATAAACGTGCCTTGAGTACAAAATCGTCAAATTGGAGTATTGGATTGGAAAACCTCGATTTTGGGCGTAACTTCAGGGAGCAGCTTGGTTCTCAAAGATAGATCTTCGCTCAGAGTATCATTAGTTGAAGGTCAGAAAAGAGGACGTTCAAAAGACGATGTTTAGAACTAGATATGGCACTTTGAGTTCATCGTGATGCCGTTTGGATTGACGAATGTACCGGCAACGTTCATGGACCTTATGAACAGAGTTTGCAGACCGATGTTGGATAGGTCAGTAATCGTATTCATAAACAATATGCTGATCTATTCCAAGTCAAAGGAAGATCACGTTGAACATTTGCGGGAAGTTTTGGAGACATTGCGCAAGGAACGATTATACGCAAAGTTCTCCAAGTTTGATTTCTGGTAACAAGAGGTTCAGTTCCTTGGACATCTTGTTACCAAGGAGGGCATTAAGGTGGACCCAGCTAAGGTAGATGCGGTGATGAAGTGGGAGAACCCAAAGACTCCAACCCAAATTATGAGTTTTCTTGGATTAGTCGGGTATTACCGTCAGTTTATTCAGGATTTCTTAAGGATAGCGGTTCCATTGACCAAGCTGACGCGAAAGAGCGAGCAATTCGTTTGGGGTGAACAGCAGCAAGCAGCTTTCGAGACGTTGAGAACAAGACTGTGTGAAGCATCATTGCTGACTCTTCCCTAGGGAGTCAAGGACCTGACAGTCTACTGTGATGCCTCTTATCACGGACTGGGCTGTGTTCTTATGTAGCGTGGGAAGGTAATTGCTTATGCATCCTGTCAGTTAAAGACGCATGAAGCAAACTACTCGACTCACGATATAGAGCTTGCAGCGGTTGTTTTCGCGTTAAAACTCTGGAGACACTACCTCTATGGTGTCAAGTGTACCATTTACATTGACCATATAAGCCTAGGGTACTTCATGGATCAGCAAAATATTAATATGCGGCAACGACGGTGGTTGGATGTGGTGAAGGATTATGATTGCGGGATCCTATACCACCCGAGGAAAGCGAATGTGGTAGCGGGTGCTTTAAGTAGAAAGGCGAGTAGCATTCTTCTCCGGATACCTTTAATGAGATTGAGTGTCTCAACATTGGTTATTGAGTTGATCAAAAAGTCCAAAGGTGAAGCGGTTAGGAAGAGAATCAGAAGAAAGAAAGGGTTAAGGGACAAGTAGCTCAGTTAGTAGCCGACAGTGGAGGTCTACTGACTCGTTTTGGTCGTGTTTCGGTGCCAGCATCCTGTGAGGCCAGACAGACTTTATTAGAAGAGGTCCAAGTCTAAGTTCTCTATCCATCCTGGTGCTACTAAAATGTATAGAGACTTGAGGACTGATTACTGGTGGTCGGGGATGAAGAGGGACGTGGCTCTATACGTAGAGAAGTGCTTGACTTGCTTGAGACTCAAAGCCGAGCATCAGAGGCCACATAGGAAGCTACAGCCTTTGGAGATACCCGTCTGGAAGTGGGAGCATATGACTATGGATCTGATTACCAAGTTGCCACGTACGCCTAGAAATCACGATGCTATATGGGTGATTGTGGACAGACTGACAAAGAGTGTCCGTTTTATCGCTATTCGGGAGAGTTCCTCTTCCGAGATGTTGGCTGACATTTATGTCAAGGAAGTGGTAGTTAGACACGGGGTACTGGTCATAGTGATTTCTGACTAGGACGTCCGGTTTACATCGCGTTTCTAGGGAAGGTTTCATGAAGATCTGGGCACCCGACTTCAGTTCATTACTATCTTCTACCCACAGACGGACGGGCAGAGTGAGAGAACAATTCAGACTCTCGAGGATATGTTGAGAGCCTGTGATCCTGGATTTTGGAGGCAGTTGGGATACGTATCTACCATTGACCGAATTCTCATACAACAACAACTTCCATGCCAGTATCGGCATGCCCTCAACAACAACAACAGTTTTGGTTTAGAATGTTTACGTATTAACGGAGCTACTGCTATTACGAGGTTACTTCCGTTAAGTTTATGTTTTTTGAAATTGAGTTGTTACATTTTCTGAATTCTTTATTCAATTATGACATAAATTGTGCAAACCAATTATGGTGGTTGGAAAATAATTATGTGCAAACAGTTGATTTTGTTAGTTAAATTAATGAAATTGTTTCATTTGATGAAATTGTCTCATATAATTATTTTTTTGATGAAATTGTTTCATATATTTATATTTAATTAAAAACTGAAAAAGTTTCATAAGAATAAGAAAAAAATGAAATAATTTTATCTTAACGGAAAAATACATGAAACAACTTCATTTTCACATAAACGGAAGGAAGGGGAAGTGGGAGGTTGCGGCGGTGGTGGACATGGACGTAAGGGTAGGCTCTAATTAATACGATTAATAAATAATAGAAAAATAATTATGGATCTGTAAATTGCCCCCTCACACTTTGTTAGAAAAATTAAGAATACAGACGCAACTAATTACCAAGACATGAAACAAAGTAACATTATTAGAAAGGTTAAAATTTCCAATTTTATCAATTTTTGCTTCTTTAAGATGTAAATCAGCCACATCGACAAGATTAAAAAGATGAGAGTAAGTAGATGCCATGTTACTTGTTCTTCAGTAAAAGGAAATGACACCGATTTGGTGACTTGAGATAATCCAACAGAATGAGAAACACAAGAATTATTGGACCAAAATTTTGGATTTAAAGGTCCTTGTTTATTTTGTGGAAAACCACAAGTTTGTACCACCTTTCAATAGTCGCAAATTATATTTGAGAGTCTAAGAGCTCTTCTCTTATCAACAAGACCCCTACTTAAGGAAGTAGTTTTGTTGATAACATCCAATTTTGGATACCACAAAGGTACAAGGCTTAGGGACAGAACCAAAACTCATTTAGATAACTAAACACAGATAATACAGGATTCCTAGAACACGCCCTTTACTCGGTCACTAAACAAAGGAGCACACAAAAAATAGCCAACAAATACCAAAAATTCAATCTGTCTGTAGACGGAGGGAAGAAGAAGACTTACAAAGATTTCTTCACACAAAGCAGCGGAACAAAAAGTCTACAAATCGATCTTTTGGTGACAAAGCTACCTACAATACCCTGAGAAGGTTAGTACAAAGAAAAAACAAAAGGAACACATAACTGATCACTATTTACACAGATCTAAGTAGATATAACTCATGTATCTGAGAAGATAGGACCAGATTAGATTACAAAGAAAATAAAATAATTTGTTTCAAAAAGGACTTTTCACAAGATCTGAGAAGAATGTATTGTAAGAAACACAAAACAAAAGTTCAAGATATTAACTAGACCAATCAACTTAATTTTAGATCTAAACATTTCAACAACAAGATGATGAAAAGTAAGAAATAATCAACCACAAGAAATTGATGTAGGCAGTCAAGAAATCAGAGAACTGAAAAAATTCACAAAAAACATGCAGCAAGATCTAAACTTCTACAAGTAGACTTTTAGAAATCAACTTGAAAGCAAGATCAGGAATTTAAACGAGACATTCAACCTAGCTTCACTTTTCAAGGAGTTGCTACATCCATCATCATGAATTTTTGGATTCTCAAACAAATAGATCAAAAATTTCAACAGAAAATTAAGTTAAAAATTAGCTCAAAACAAACTAAAATCAATGGTTAAAAGCATGAATTTTGAATTTTGAAATCTCAAGGTCCATTAAGAAACCAAGGGGAAAAGGAAAATTCTGCAATTAAGAAACCAAAACTCTAAACATTACCAAACTTGTACTTCTGAAAAGGAAAAAGAAACGTGAAACTATTGTACCTTTTACTATGCTTCTCCACTTGTTAAGAGTTTTCCTGCTGTGTGAAGAAGCTATGCTTCAAAGATTTGTACATTACGCAACCCTAGTTGTAATTAAGAGATTTTTTAGACATTATGCATAAAACTGTTGTACACTATGCTTACAAGGTTGTTTTTAATGAAATCTCCTTTATAAAAGGAGTATATATATGTATATATATATATATACACTAGCTACTTCTTAAGGGCCGTGCTGAGCACGACCCATGACGGGTTGCTAGGTACGAAAAAACCAACACAAAACAGAACAAAAAAATTTACCGAGAAATCGAGGAATGTGGTGAGCTAATGTGGTCTTGTTCATCGTTCGTCATGGTGATTAGTGAGATCTAGTCCACCGATTTAACTGGAAGAACAACCGAGTTTATGTCAAACAACCTGCAATGTATATCCAAGTACAAAAACTTATCACTTCATTTCAAGATTTATATAACATCAACTAAAATTTTGCTTAAAGTTATTTCACAGAGACTATTAGAGCATTATATATAGGCATGTGATAATGCCCATCATGTGAGAGGTGTCATTTATGGTGAGAAGTGTGAAAAGTACTTTTAAATCGATGATCACTTTTGATCAAATATCATTCCATGAATTGTGGCTTAAAAGGGATAATGTTTGTCCATTTATCGTCCAACGGTTGATAACCACTTGTTAGAGCCATTCAAGATGCGAACGATGCAACCAACAATCTGCAAGAGTATGACACTCTCCCTCATTCCCGGAAATGGACAAGAAGTCATCCCCAATCTCAGATCATAGGCAGCCCATCAGAACCTATCAGAACCAGAGCCAAAACCACTGAGAACGAGATTCTGTTTTCTGGGTTCCTGAGTGACTTTGAACCATCCAAAACCTAGGAAGCTCTTTCTGATCCAAACTGGGTCAAAGCTATGCGAGAAGAGCTGGAGAATTCGAGAGAAACATGGTATGGCGTTTAGTGGCAAGACTAAGATGGAAATCCATTATCGGCTTGAAATGGATTTTCCGCAACAAGAAAGACGAAAATGGCCTAATCATCTGAAACAAGGCCTGACTGGTTGCCAAGGGTTATCGCCAGCAAGAGGGTATCGACTACGATGAGACATTCGCGCCAGTTGCCAGACTTGAAGCTATTCGGATGTTTCTCGCATATGCCGCTCACGAGAACATGAAAGTTTTCCAAATGGACGTCAAATGCGCTTTTCTAAATGGCATCCTAAAGAAGAGGTATATGTTGAGCAACCTGAAGGGTTCGTGGATCCGAGGTTTCCAGACCATGTCTACGTTCTAGACAAAGCCCTGTACGGTCTGAAGCAAGCACCGCGCGCTTGGTATGAAACTCTAACCATTCATCTGCTTGAGTCTGGCTACAAGAAAGGTACAGTCGNTGGACGACATTATTTTTTATTCTACAAATCTTGAGTATTGTAGAGAGTTTCAGCTGACTATGAAATCAAAGTTTCAAATGAGCATGATGGGTGAGTTGACATTCTTTCTGGGACTTCAAGTCCATCAACGCCCTGATGGCATTTTTATCAACCAATCAAAATGCGTTCAAGAACTGTTAAAACGTTTTGATTTTCAAGGGTCTCAATCAGCCAAAACTTTGATGTCCTCGAACTTTCAACTGGACGCAGACCCTTCTGGTAAGTCTGTTGACCAGAAGAACTATCGGGCGATTATCAGATCCCTACTCTATCTCACGGCGAGTAGACCAGACATTGTGTTTGCCACAGGTGTTTGCGCTCGTTATCAGTGTGATCCAAAAGAATCACATCTGGTTGCTGTGTAGAGAATCCTGAGATACCTTAAAGGCACTCCAGACTTTGGCCTTTGGTATCCCAAGGATTCCGGTTTTGAACTAACGGCTTTTACAGACTCTGACCATGCAGGCTGTAAGTTGAACAAAAAAAGTACATCAGGTGCATGTCAGTTTCTAGGAGATAAACTGGTCAGCTGGTCCTCGAGAAAGCAGAACTGTGTTTCACTCTCGACTGCGGAGGCTGAATACATTGCCGAAGCAAGTTGTTCACAGGTTCTTTGGATGAAAACGCAGCTAGCTGACTTTGGTTACACCATGCATAGAATCCCGATTTACTGCGACTCAAAAAGTTCTATCCATATCACGGAAAATCCAGTTCAGCATTCTCGAATGAAGCATATCGACATTCGATACCACTTCATAAAGGATCATGTTGAGAATGGTAATATTGAATTGTATTTTGTTGAAAGTGAATAACAGCTTGCTGATTTGTTCACTAAGCCGTTTGATGAGAAATGCCATTTCTTTCTTCTAAGCAAATTAGGAATGCTAGACCTAGCTGCTGAGGTCTAGGGGGAGTCGGGGATCTTTACTGATTACATGTGTGTAGGGGGAGCTTCTAATATTGCATAGATCTAGGAGGAGTTGATTATGACTGCTTGTCTGTTTTCTTGCTAACATTCTCGGATTCATACTGCTATGGATACCACTCTACCTTCTTTTCTGCAGTTTCTGAACAGCATAATGACTTTTGATCACTCAGGTCAGAACTCGGACAAAACCCTGTTACGAGGTTCACTTTGTAACCTTTCAGAAGTTTTACCAGGTAAATTTCTCTCCTTAAGATGTGTCGGAGCTGAACTTGACAAGGTTCTTGAACTTACATAAGTTCATGGACCAATCTTGCAAACTTTCTAAAAAGTCAAGTTCAGGGGCTGTTCTTGCCATTTTATCAAACTTTCAAAGTCTAGGGGCCTGTTTCGTCATTTGGTGATTATGAAGGGGTTGAGAGAGTAACATTAATATTTTAATTTAAAAAATAAATAAATAAATAAATAAATCATTTTAATTTTGAAAATATATAAAGCGGTTTTTAAAACCTTTTCCTTAAGCCTCCATATTTCTCGGATTAAACTCTCTCTCTCTCTCTTGACTCCTCACGACCGTCGGCGACCTCCCCGGACTCCGACCACCTTCATTCGTGCTCCGTTCTCCGATCCTATCACACCCTCGTACTCCTGGTAAGATTTCGTTCATCATAGTATAGTTTAATTTTTGTTTCGGGATCGTTTTGAGGGCTTAATCGAGCCCTGTGTCTATCGACTGTCGACCAAAAACCTAAAACCCTTGGGTTGGGTTTTCGGGTGTTTTTAATGGTCAAATCTTCTTCAAATCTTCTCTATGGCCTCCTGAAATCGTAATGTATTACATTTAGGCTTTAATTTCAACGTTATTGGAGTGTTTTTGGATTGAATGTGAAGAGTCGACATTGTCCGACTCGGACTATTCATATAGTCCGACTCGGATTATTCAAATAGTCTGACTCGGATTATATCCATAGTCCGACTCGGACTTTGGTTATCGGACTCGGACTTCTTCCTTTGTTGTTTTGGGTTTCGAGGGCCTCCTCCTTGTACCCGTCGTCCGACTCGGACTTTTTCAAAGTCCGACTCGAATTTCCCTCGTTGTCCGACTCGGACTTCTTCAAAGTCTGACTCGGATTTCCCTCGTTGTCCGACTCGGATTTTTTAAAGTCCGACTCGGATTTCTTCAAAGTCCGACTCGGATTTCTTCAAAGTCCGACTCGGATTTCTCTCGTTGTCCGACTCGGAATTTTTCAAAGTCCGACTCGGATTTCTCTTGTTGTCCAACTCAGATTTTTTTCAAAGTCCGACTCGGATTTCTCTGCTTGTCCGACTCGGATTTTTTTCAAACTCCGACTCGGATTTCTCTCGATTGTCCGACTCGGACTATCCCATAGTCCGACTCGGACTTTTTGAGTTTCTCTCACCTCGTTGAACACCTTATCCGACTTAGATTTTGTCAAAATCCGACTCGAATTTTGACCAAAGTCCGACTCGGACTTTGACATAGTCTGACTCAGACTTTTTCTTACCAAAATGCCTATTTTATTCACAGAAATGGCGAACCAAGGTGATCAATCCCCGATCAACAATGACGAAGACAACCGAGTAATCAATCCGGCAGACCTTGTGCCAATCATTGAGAACAACGCCTTCGTTGACTTCACCACCTTCACTGCCGAGCAACAGGTGATAGTCGAGGTAGTCCGCGGTCACCCTATTGCTTATGCAATGTCCGCTGTTGCACACGTACCTGCTATCTATGTGCAACAGTTCTGGAACACTATTCATGTAGAGACTCGCGGATAGGTGCATCATATTGTCGCCCGGATAGATCACACCGAAATGACCGTTACCATGGATGATCTTCGACGCATCCTTCACCTTCCCAACGCCACTGATGAAACCCATCTTGACGATGAAGCTCCAGTTTCCACTCCTACACTTCTTGAAGACCCACGAGCTCTCGGCCTCTCTCGAGACATAGTAAACCCCTCCGACTTCGGAATCATGCTTCTTCAGCTAGTGTGGGCAACCCTGTTCAATCTCATGAACAGGTGTTTATTTTCGAAAACACGTGGAGTCGACAAGGGGACCACGACGTTTCTTCACATTTTCACTCAATCATCTACAGTCGCCACATCAATCTTGCAGCCCAATTCTGGCCTGACTTGGTGAAAGACATCACCAGAGGTCGCAAGTCCCATTCCTCTATCCCGTGGATGTGATTCTTCCAACTTATGATCAGGGATCATATGGATCGCACTCCCAAAGTACGCCGCCGATCCAACCATCCAGAGATCGTTCAATTCCCCGTTCTTTGGGTAAACAAGAGGAACCCACGAGATGATCTACCAACGATGAACATTCCTATTCGGGCCCTTGATCGTGCAGACCAGACTG
>LUCG01088018.1:0-16332 GCA_001633085.1 Carthamus tinctorius | reverse complement strand
CATAAGAACACACCCCAAACCAAGATGTGACGCGTCGCAATACACCGTCATATCTTCGACGCCTTCAGGAAGCGTCAGAAACGGCGCCTCACACAGTTTCCACTTCAAGGTCTCTAATGCCGTTTGCTGTTCCATACCCCAGTCATATGGCTCGCTCTTCTTTGTTAGCTTTGTCAAAGGCACCGCAATCCGAGAGAAGTCTTGGATAAAGCAACGGTAATAGCCAGCTAAACCCAAGAAACTTCTGATCTCGATAGCTTAGGACACGAGGCTGCCCCCGCAACTCACCAAGGGCATGTGGCTATCCCTTGCTTGACTCTACCACACATACACATACGTATGATAACGTAGTTACAAATATTGTAAACTCACCTGAAAGCAGCTTAGAATGATTCTTGGTCTTCTCACGCGAGCAAGCTACTTCACCTAACAATACAAACCGTAATCTAATCCATATTTTATACAATAAGTTTATTCCGACCTCCCTAAGGAAATGGCCTAGCAAACGATGTCCATTTTCCTTCAAACTTTGCCAAACATCCCATTTGAATGTCCCTTAGGGGAGTACAAGCTAAAAATCCCCAAACGAGACTGGTTACAAAAATGTGCAAAACCAATCCAGTAGGATCGGCGGCTAGTCCGCGGGTCCCTACCCGCGGCTAACCCACCGATAGAACTGATCGTTCCTACTCGCGGGTTACGCCCAAAAGTCGAGGGTTTTCCCCCAACGACTCATATTTCGATTCTACTAATGCAAATGATGAATACGATTCATCCCCAATCAATACCTAACATGATTAAAACATCTTTACAACATAATCAATCGATTCGGTGATCGATTGACCATTATTCTACTATCCATAACTCATATAAACCATCTCTACTAAGTAAACCATGATCTTACCTTACACCGATGACAAGAACGCTATGGAACGATGAAGACCTCGATTTGAGAGAGATGAAGTGATGAACTCTAGTACTCTCCTCCTCTCCTCTTCTCTCTATCGTTCCTCTCTCCCTCCCACGTTCTTCAGAAACTGACACTCAAGGGAGGGTTCTGAGGACTTAAATGTATGGTCCAACCCCACTCTAACACTACTCGGCCCAACTCCTAACTAAGGTCCAACTGGCAAAATTAAGCCCACAGTTCGACTGAAATAATTAAATAACTTTAACAGAAAAAAATAAATAATTACGAAAACGGGGTGTTACGATCGCTTTCATCATCTCAGAAGGTAAATCTTGATTTTAATCATTGCTATGATTGTAGAATAGGTATACGATTGATTATAGATAATTAAGAATGTTAGTATTTGATATTTTTGGGAGTTTGGATTGATCTTTGGGTGGGTTTGGGTATCATTTCGATTTCCTCGAACTAAAAACCCTAGAATAAAATTGTCCGAATCGGCCTGCTGATTGTCCGAATCAGCCTTTGGCCGGTTGTCCGAATCGGACTATTTGTTTCCCGAATCATCGGCCTTTGATGTTTCCCTATTCGGCTTTTGAGAACTGTTTCCCTATTCGGCCTTTGGCCTAATGTCCGAATCGGACTATGTAATTTCCCTAATCGGACTATTCAGATTGTCCGTATCGGACTATGGTAAAGTCCGAATCGGACTTTGGCTAGTTTCCTGAATCGTATTTTTTTTTGTCCAAGTCGGACTTTGGTTATTGGGTCGGACTTTGGGGTATTTTCAGATCAGGCTTGAACCTTGCGATAGGTCTACCTAGGGAGTCATGTGTCATAGTTCCCTGAGTGATTTACTTGTTTTAAATCGGTTGCAGAGCCGATAGGCGGCGGTAGACACTAGTGAGCTTTTGTGAGACTTGTTGGGGTTAGACTCAGGTGAGTTCCCTTGCCAAATCTAAAAGTGTTTTGCTCAATTTTCGTAAACTGTTTACAGTATTTGATAATTGCTTCTTTTACTGTATGTTATAAGCATGCCGGTGATAATTGAGTCTATGTGAATTTTGGGTGCGTTGCAAAGTGGATATAGTGTACTAAAGGACGGGGTGTGCCTTTGGAAGATGTTTGTTTACCAAGGGACGGGGTGTGCCCTTGGAGGATGTTTATTGGTGTGTAAAGTACGAATCTGTTTCGTATTTACTCATATCGGGGTCCGTTGGAGCGGGGCCTATGTCCACATTGCACCACCAGGGTGATTTGTTGTATTTTTTTTAACTGGGCCAGTGGGCCAATCTTATGCCTTTAAGCTGTTTTGAGGGAATTCACTAGACCTTTTTGGTCTAACCCTCGCTTTCAAACCTTTTTAAAACATTTTCAGTTGAAGTTCGTAGAGGAGGATCTTCTAGGGGGAAAGAGAAAATTCAGTTCTAGTACCAAAGGTAGAATTAATTATAGTTAGATGGTCACCAGTATCCAATTATCTCAGCTGTGGAGGGTTGTTCCACTGGCATTACTTTGTGGATTGCCAAATTTTGATATTAAACTTTAATTTCCGCTGTGTTAGATCACTAGGATGCATTATTATTATATGTTGGGTTTTGGGTTGTTACAGTAGCCTAGTGATCGGTAACATCCTTGGGAGGGGTAGTGGATGACATCTCTATCTATCCGAGTTCGATTCATGGGGTGAGCATGTGGCAATACCCTGGCCATGGGTCGGCTTTCGGGTCGTACCATGTTCATCGAGGATTAGTCAGGTGCTCATATGGATCCCGGATACCTCGTTGACTTTGTGTCGAGACGTGTGCGTGAGTTATCTATCGTTTAAAAAAACGTATGAGGTGAAGGTTAAAGAGATAGTTGCTAAAGACAAATTGGTTATGGATTCTCTAGCTGTAAGAAAATTGCTTGGCTCAAACCAACTATTTCTCTTTTTACTATAAGGGGTAAAATGGTAATTGACAGTTGCTTGAGCTTCACGCCCAAGTTTCGTGAATCTTTCATGGGAAGCTTCCTTTTTGGAAGTCGCTAGGAAGCTTCATATGGAGTAGCCACCAAGTATCTCCATCTTATAAATAGGTGCTTCCATAGAAGAGGAAAACACACCAAAATCACTCTACAATCCTTCTTTAGAAGATTATAATTTATCTTCTAGTTTTCATCTTCTTCTCTTCCAACTAGTTTTCTTAGAAGTTCAAGAACACCATAGTTATTTCCTCCATTGTAAAAGCTTTGTAACATCTCAAGTGTATCACCATCAAGTGATAGTGGATCAGTTCTCGGCGTCCTCCGCCAGTGGTTCTTCCCGATTCGGGTTTTCCACGTAAAAATGTCGAAGTCTCTCTTACTTTGCTTTATCTTACATTTCATGGTTAGATATTGTTGCATATACTTCGTAGTTAATTATCTCATATTCGTCGATCATATTTCCCCTATTATCTCGATATAAGAACTTAGTTCATTGTTCTTGGGGTATTTGTGTTTATAGTGGGATCCAACTAAAAGCTTTGCTAGAGAAGAAGAAGAAAGGTATTCTTTCTCATACAGTTGCCAAGAAGAGAAAGAATAACCTGATGTCAGTTCTAAAGTCTTTGTGTCTGAAATGCTTGATGTTCTGTCTAAGACTTCTACTAATGGAAGTCCTAAACCTGATGAGGATCTGAGAAAGATAGTTGATAACCTTGCCTTACTGTCTACTACCATTCAAAGAAGGTTTAAGAAGAAAAAGTTTAATTCTTAAGGGTTTAGTTCCTGAAAATGTATCCAAGTTGTCACCTTTGCTATTGTGTGTATCTAACTCTGAAAACTACCATTTAATGTACCGAAGTTTCAAAACCTACCATTTAGTGTATTGGGAAACTTGTTTGGTAGGTACTAGGTAATTTTCTTATTTTCATTTATTTTTTAATACTAAATTATTAGAGTAAATTATGGATTTGGTTCCTTAGGTATGTCAAATGTTACTATTCATCTTCATTTTCAAGAAATCATCTTCATTTTCAACAACACAATCTTAAACAAAATTATTTTTCAAGATTCCTAAATCAAACGCCACAAATCAATTTAGGGTAAATTATGGATTTGGTCCTTAGGATATGAAGAACATGAAGGAGATGATTATGAAGATGAACATGAAAAACAATCTTCATCTTTTTAATCTAAACCCCATAAATCTATTTTAAATCCTTCGATCTTTCTGAGTTCGAATCCCTAAAAAATCCTTAGATCTTTTTGAGTTCTCATTTTCATTTTCTTCTGATAGACACGGCTCAATTCTCATGGTTTCAAAAGTATCCGCCATTGACGGACCTCCAAAGTTGTGTCTAGTTCACTAATTTTTTCTAATCGATAAAATGAGAAGGGAAAATATGGAATAAAGGATAGATGAACCCTAAGTCAGATGGATCTAGTTTTAGGGACAGAACCTCAGGTGTGAGATGGACGCCATAGGACGCCAGAGAGGAGGGGAAGAAGTCGGAGGGAAACACACAGGTGTGAGATATAGATGATCTGGTTCTGGTTGACTTTGAGATGGTCGACGATATTTTTTTCCACCGACTTCAAGATGGGTGTAAACAAAACCTCAGGGATGATCGATGGTCGATTTCTTGCATCTCCTTCTAGCTGGCTTCTGCATCGCCCCCTCCCCCTCACCGATTTTTGGTTCAAGTTTCCTTTTGCAGATTTTGATTGAGAATGAGATTTTGGATTTTGATTTTGATTGATATTCATATTTTAATTTTAGGTTTAGTTTGTTGTTTTTAATTTAGGGTTGTTTTATAGGATTACAGTGAGATGGAGGTTTGATGTTTACAATTTTGTTTTGGTTTTGAAGATCTGCGTTTGGGTTTTTAGGTTTCTTTTATTCATATGGTGATGAAGATGAACATCTAAAAATGAAAAATTAATTAAAAATATTAAAATGGTGGATTGAAAAGCATGGTGACCTGCTAGTAACATTTGATAAACCTTAGGGACCAAATCCGTAATAGAGGAACATGGTGACCTGCTAGTAACCTGCTATCAAAGGTTATGATATAATAAATGGTAGGCGTTGAAACTTCAGTACATTAAATCGTAGTTTTCAAAGTTGGATACACACAATAGCAAAATGTGACAACTTGGATACATTTTCAGGAACTAAACCCTATTCTAAACCCAAGTTTGATTATTACAAGACTGTTAAACTAAAAGATGAATCAAAACTTAATCCATATTCAATCTATCATGAATAAACACACACACACACGTATAGAAAGAGTAGAGAGAAAGTAGAGAGAGAATTTATCAAGTCATGTATCTCACTTAATGCAAACTCATATCATACAATACAAGGCATAAGGGCATTTATACCCCTTACCCTAAGAATAGAAAGTTTACACTATTAGTCCCTTAACTTAATCATAAAATTTTTTCACAAACAATCTCCCCCTTTTTATGATTAAGGAAGTACTAAACAAAAACAAAACATAATAAAAAAACAAAGCTAAAACTCACAGATCATTCCTTGTTCTTAATCTTTCATCAATCTCCTTGATAAAGAACTTAATCAAATGCCTTTCAGCAGCTTCAATTACAGTAAGAGTCATCTTGTCCAAGCTCATTTAGAGCAATCTTCAGTGTACCATCAGAAAACAAATTCACTTCATGTACACACATTCCCTTCTTTTTACCTTTTAAGTCTGGGTAGACACAAATGATCTTGCCTTCTCCATTAGTAAACACAGTGTATAAAGCAAAATTCTTCTCCTCTCCAATCAAGGTTCTCTTTGGTTTATGACAAAAGAACTTTGATGTCCAACTCTCAAGCCCAAGTTGGAAATCATACAAATGAGCCAAAGTGATTGAAGCTTTCAAGTGTCTCATCACTACAACCAAAGCTATTACTTCTTCTTGGGTTCCGATAAGTTTGCTTTTCAGCTGATAAATGATCTGAAGAAAGACATCAAGCTCTACATTCTGAAAGTCAGCTTCAGTAATCACCCAGTCTTCTAGATCTTCTCTGACAATAGTAATTACAGGACCTCAAATTGTTTGACTTATAACTCTTCACATGCAGGAATTTCATATCTGTTTTCACCTTCTCTATAGACTGCTTCTTCACCTTCTAACTGAATGTACTCAGTCCTAAGATCAGGTCTGAGATTTTCTATCCCATACATCTTCTCAAAACTGATTTCTCTTTTATTCTTAGCAAACATGCTTTTGTACTTTTCTTCTAAGTAAGGATCACTAGCTCTGGTATATCTATCCCATTCATTCTTCTTTAAGAACTTACCAAAACTAGCTTTCATCTTCTCCCACTTTTCAACTCTCGTTGGATCCAAAGGCATCAAATCATTTTTTTCCACCTCTGCCAAACTTGGTCCTTCTACATCATCTTCATCCTTCTTTTCAAAATCAAATACAATGTCAGCACACATATCCTCAAGATTTTTATCATCCCTGTTTCTAACATATTCCATTTAATCAACATCTGTAGCATAACCTTGGATCTCATCAACAACATTGTTGAGTAGTTCTAAGACACTGTCTATTTCAGGCCTTGCCTTAGGAACTTCACTTGATCCAATATTGTATTGAACTTCTCTAACTCCAAGTAAATGCTCATCTCTCATCCTAGGTACATCCTCCTGAACAAAACTCCAGAAATCAAAAGTAGATTGTAAGCCAGTATCATCATCACCTCCAACCAAATGTATACCCTCATTGTGTCTTCTTGATCCTGAACCTCTTTCAGTTGGATGTCTTTCCTCAAATCTATCAACAAGTCTAACAACCCCACTGCTTGTACCTCTACTTGCCCCTGGAAATTCTGTAATCTTCTGCCTCTTTCTCTCCCCCTCATGACGATCATGATCATGATCATCATGTCTTCTTTTATGAAGATTAGCAGCAACTTGACAGGTTTCCTCAACCCTACTGACTTGATCAGACAAAGCAGTCATGGCATCTATAAAAGTATTCATCATATTCTGCATAGAATCCTCCATAGATTGCCTAAACAAGCCGAAATCAAACCTTGTAACCAAATTATTCTGTCGTCTTTGCTCCTCCAAAGCTAAATACAGAGTATCAACTTGTCTTTTCAGAACCTTTACCAAGTCAGTGTCATCAAGAGAGGCACTTTGAAGTTGATTCAGGTCGAGGTGGTGGTGAAGTACAGACCATTGGAGACTTCCCCTTTGACAAAGCAGCAACTTGAGCTTTGAACTCTGAGATCTCCTTTGTTTGAACTTTGATTGTCTCAGCAATAGCAAGGTTGTTATTCCGATACATAGTTTTGGTAATTAGATTATCAGCAATGGCTGTCACAGCATACTTAGACAAATCACTCCGATCTTGAGAAGACTGAGCAGTAGTACCAGTAGATGAAGAACCAAGAACTGTAGATGCAAATGTAGTAGATGAAGATGTAGTAGAAGATATAGAAGAAGATCCCAGAATAGCGGAGCTCTCTAGAAGAAAACTTATGCAAGAACCAGGTGACCAAACACCAGGGCCACATAGGCTTTATGTTGAACCAAGAGTGTGAAAACCCAAGGACCCAAGGTACCCATGTTTAGCATTGGCATGATGTTAGCATTGATGGGATTTCCTCCCAGTCCTCGCGAACCACCAACAAATGATGTATTCACTATAGAAGTTCCGGCAGGGCTACCAAAGCGACCTGCAAGAGTAGTGACCATTTTTGTCCTAGGCAAAGAAAGTGTATTTACACTATGTATAATTGGCTCTAGACTCAATGTGCTTAGAAATGAAGTCGTTGGCTGGGGCAGTTGCCTGACTATATCAGTACCTCCAGACTTCGAGTGAGTCATGGGTACAAGTTGTGTTAAATCCCCGTGAGAAGTTGAAACTACCATCTGTTGAGAGATTGTAGAGTGGCTTTGTGGGGTCGTGCATTGCATGGTTGGGTTGACCATATCTTGTTCAATGCTAGGCGGCAAACATGCTAACCCCAGTAGATGTGGGTACTCGGCTTGACTCTGGCTGCGAAGGGGTTTGTATTATTTTTCTGTCCCCTGACTCACTCTCACCATATTCTTTTCCTTCCTTTACACTCAACCTCACATCTACATTTTCAACTAATTCTCCCTCAACCGACCTTATAACATCCTCTTGTGACTGTACAGAGCCACTAGGTATAAAAGACAATTGAGGACCACTATCTCCTTGATTGTCATCAATATCATCATCATCATCATCATCATCATCATCAGAACCTGACATTTCAACTGTAGGTTCATCATTTGTATCCACTTTATTGACATTTGATCCTTGAACTTGAGTAGCAGACTGAATCACATATGTGGCCTCATCCTCATGTAGTCTTTGAGGTATCTCCTCCTTATTACCACTGACACCCATCCCCGCATCAGAATGCAAAGGAATGTCATCAGTGATTTGTTGAGTAGCAACAAGATCTTCTTCATTAGGCTCATTCTCTTCAGGCATGTCATCAACAGGCTCTTCAACAAAAAGGAGAGAAACCATAATCAAGAATTTGTTCATCCTCCTGTTCTTGAGCTTCTTCAATCAATGGAGGTGATACAATCTAATGAGTTACCATTTCATTTTGATCTACAACTTCAAAGATGTCATCCGTTTGCACTTTTGAACTGATTTGACCAATATGAAGAGTTACATTCCCAGTTGAAGAATGAGTTGGCTGATCAAACTCTGCCCTACCAACAGAACCCCTCTCAACCACATTTTCCCTCATCGCACCCTGACCTTGATCCCTTGATCTAAGGTCCCTAGAAACTAAACCCTCACTTCTAGGGTTTGCACTGTGGGAGGGTCCTGCCGGTTCTGGTTGGACCATCAGTGCATGTTTATTCCTATATTCTCTCACACATGCAGAAGTTTGATCAGCATAGTTCAGAAGTTCAGTAAACAAGGGCACGTCATGATCAAGAAAGACTGTGACTGGATATCTAATGGATTGCATAGGAAAAAAGCTTCACCATCTGAGACACTAACCTCCTTGGAATCTTGCATAGGAAAAAAGCTTCACCATCTGCACTGGCAATAAAAATTGCAAAGAATCTTGGATAAGGAAGATGATGAGTAGTCTTCCTCTTCTTGAGTGTTTCCACTAAGACATGAAAGATTAGTGAGGCAAAGTCATAATGACAATTGAACAACACTCTATGAAAGAAAGTCAACATTCACTTAGTTGTAGAATCAGTCCCCCTCCACTTTCCAGTTAAACTCCTGTTTAGTACAGTAAACAAAGTGTTATATGTTGTAGGTAACTTGGACTTGCTGAAGTCACCGATCTTGTTCAACTGGCCAAAAAACCCAATACCTCTGACAGAGACAAAAACATCCTAAAAAGTAGCAAATTCTTCAAACTGATTCATTCCATCTCTACTGGTTGTAGAAGGAAATTCAAAAACCTGTCTGAACTTGTTTAGGCCAAAAGACAAAGTGAAGTGATTTACCCTGGCAGAAAAATGATGGTTCCCAGCCTCTTTGTGAAATTGTAGAGATTTCCATAATTGTTGCACATATAACAATGGGACAGTTGCTTCCTTTTTTTGGAAAGGAGGCGGTACTCCTGGCAATATATTAAAAGAACAAGGAAATTACAAAGAAAAGGCGAGGGACTCCCTCCCTAAAAACAAAACAGACAACTAAACAACCAAACATAGCAAACCACAACACGAACATCCAAAACAAACTAAGGGAAAAAGTGAAATAATAAACAACGATAGAAGCACAACTGAAACCCCAGGCATCAACCTCCACCAGACGAACCTCCGTAAGCGCTAAGGAATCAAATGCCATGTCAAAGACTCACCAACAATAGGAACAACATCCCTGTTTCCTCTCCTTAGATCAATAAACAATTTCAGCTCCTTAATAAGTTGATTCACATCACGCTTGGTACCAACAAAGAGTCGACGATTCCTCTCTTGCCAAATAAAATAAACAGCCCCAACAAGTAGGAGTTTTTTCCATAGGTCTCCCGGATTCCATTGACGATGTATTAACTCATGCAAGATTAGAGACCAAACGCCATCAGTAGAGGAACCAAGATCATTCCCTATAGATACCCGAACCGAGTTGGAATAAGAGCATTGAAAAAATAAGTGATCCCGAGAATCCATTACCTCGTTACAAAGGGAGCAAAGCAAGTTAGTATCGTTAGGCATCCACCTTACCATAGGAGCCTGAGTTGGTAAACGATCAAGAATGGCCAGCCAAAAACAAAAAGCATGCTTCGCTACATGATGCTTAAACCAACATAACTGATACCATGGTACCAAATCAAGATTACCTAAAGATGTTTTCCACACTTCACTTACCGAAAAACAACGTGGCTCATGATGTAAATCAAGCCATAACACACGGTCCCTTTCAAAAGGCCGTAATTATGGACAAAGAGTATCCACAAGAGAAGGAATTCGTTGCGTCCAAGTTTGAGGCCAAACCGAATGGAAGGAATTGAGAACATCAGACACCGTAGATTGTTTCGTGAAACCCAAAGCACCAAAATACCTGTACGGTAAACAGAAAGATAAGCATGTTACGGATCACTATGTTACAAGTGTGTCTCAATGTTACGTACTAATATCTCTTGAGATGATATAATCATCCACGAGATGAGAAATTCAAGCACGAGATGATAAAATCAAAGAATTTTCCAGATTTGAACAATAACTTTAATGAATCGTAACATTAATATTTTAAATCTATCTGTAACATGAAAATGTGATTCTCATTAATTCACAAATGTTTTTAAATCCAGATTATAGTGAGTAGAATGTGAAGGTCTTAATCTGAGGTACAAACAAAGTTAAGTTCAACGTCCCAAGTCCAACCATGGTTTGAACAATAAACCATGTTTCACACTGTATTTTACATTATCCATGAAAAATTAGGCATTATACTAATTTGGTAAGTATCATAGCGTTAAGAACAAACCCAAATTGCCTATATACACGTTCTTGATTCAAATTAGTTATTTACAATGCATTTAGACTACAGTCCTAATCAATATATGATTATCGAATGAATACTTATAGGACTTGTAGTTACACAAGAAACCGTAAACAAAAACACACAGTAGAATGCTGATACTACCAAAATTATACATGCTTTGGTTGAGCTAAATAATGAATTAATCCCACTTTATGAATGTTTTTTGTGCATTTTACCCTCAGATAACTTTCCTTTTCACTTTTGAAGGTTTTGGAGCAAAAAGTGTGAAAAGAGGCTTAAATTGAAGAAAAATAGATTTTTATGCAAAGCAGTATACTCTCGCGAACGCGAGACTCCTTCTCGCGCCGCAAAGGGAGGTTTCAATCTGAAAGAATCCACTTCTGATGACCTTTGGCGTCGCAAAAGTAAGATTTGAAGTCGTGAAATATGTCAATAATGCTAGAAGCTTCTAGAACATTCAAGAATTATTTAATTTGAAAAGTCTTCTAGGGCCTCGCGTCGCAAAGCCCATCTTCGCGATCATGAAGTGCGTCGAACAGCCTATAAATAGAGCCTCCTGCCTGTCAAAATGAGTGGGGGGGATATTCAAGATATTCCAGAATAAAAGTTAGGGATTTATAGAGAGGAGAGAGAAGGGTAGCGTATGAGCCTACAATCAAGGAAGGTGCTTATTCGCCAGTGATTCATCACCGGTTCTCACCCGGCGTCGTCTTGCTGGCGCTACTTCCTTAATTGCTGCACGATCTGCTTAATGTGTTCATATTCTGTTCTTTGTTTAGTAGCTAGTTTTCTTTTAGTACATACTATGGTTTGATAAACTTGGATGATGATTTGATTTGTTTATTTATTTAATAGATTTATGACTTTTGAATGTTTGTCTTGTGATTCCTATCTTTTGGTTTTAACTGTGGCTACTTGAATTCGTTGGTTGGTGTATTTGTTATCTGACAATTAATGAATAGACTCCGTCCGGTTAATCAACCTCCCTTACCTTTTCACCTTAGTGACGTGGTAAGCAATCCTTTGACCAAGAGTAGATTAGATAGTTGGGTCCCACGACTTGGCCATAGATAGGACAACTGGTATTTGGATCCAGATATTCGGGCTGGAAGACCTTCCAGTGGACAATCACAAGGTACTCTTAGGGTGCTTCGGCTTATATTCTTACAATTGTCATATATCTAGGGTTTAATTGTTTAATCAAATCATCTGAAAAGGGAATCACCATAACCATAGCATGTACTTGTCTCCCATATTATAAAGTTTTAATCTTTATTTGCTTAGTGGCTTTATTGATTCTCTCAATTAATTAAAAACCCCCTTTTAAATTATAATCTTTAAGAGTAATTAGTAGGACTAGTAGAATAAATAACGATAGATTCACTGTTCTCAGTGGTAAGAACGATACCTGGACTTGCCTACACTATATTATACCCGATCAGGTACGCTTGCCTGTAAATGTGTGATAGATAGTTGGGTAATTTTCAAGGGTTAAACTTGGTTTGTTTTGTTTAATAAAGTATATATATTTTCACACATCAAGTTTTTGGCGCCGTTGACGGGGAACGGTAGTTTATTGTATTTAGTTTAATAGTTTAACTAGTTATCCGATCCTTGTTTGAGATTTTTATAAGTTGTTTTCAGCCTATTGTCTTGAGCAGGTGCATTTGATAGTTTTCTTTGGTTTCAGGATGGCTGACGACCAACCTATGTGGGAAGCTCGAATGAAAATTCGCTTCACCCCACGATCAGCCATAAAAAAACCAAGTTTAAGGGTAAGAATGTCGAGATTAATGGACAACTCCTCAAGATGGTCCAGGAAATGAATTTTGATGGAAGTATGACGAGTGATCTACACCGTCATATAGAGACATTCTTGGAAGTATGTGATCTTTTCAAAATGAAAGGAATTTCAGATAACACGGTAAGATTACGTTTGTTTCCTTTTACCTTAATCGGATAAGCAAAGGATTGGTTCCGAAGTTTAGCACCAAATTCAATCAGAACATGGGAGGAACTGAAGTCAATATTTCTGGTAAGGTATTTTCCTCTTGTTAAAGTAAACAAGTTAAAGAATGACATTTTTTCATTTAAGCAGGGTACTGAAAGTCTCACCACTGCTTGGGAAAGGTTTAAGGGCCTACTCTTAATTCTTCCTAATCATGGATTTAGTCAAGAAGAGGTCATTAAAATCTTTTATAAGGGTCTAACTGATGAGTCTCGTTTGATGTTAGACACTTCAAGCAGAGGCATCTTTGAATACAAATTGGCAAAAGATGCGTACCAGCTTTTGGAGGACATGGCTATTCATCATCTAGATTGGACATCCGAGCAGGAGAATGAGTTAGTAAGAGAGGAAGTCACATCGGTACAGGATATGCATAAATGTCTTGAAAAACAGTTGGAAATTCTAACCTCCATGGTTGATGAGTTACAATACAAGTGTGGGGATTGTGGATACCCTCACCCAACTGGATTTTGTACATGGAAAAAGTCTTATTCATGGAATCTTCCTACGCAAACCCATTCATCCGGAAGCTCGGTGGAACAAATGCTGACAAAATTCATGATAGGACAAGTAGTAGAAGGCTTGATATTAACACAAGCATTCTAGATAAGTTGAGGAAAGACGTATCTTATATTCTGTCTTTACTAATTGAAGTATACCCTGATCTTTTTGCAGATATGGAGGGACATGACACAAGTGAAGTGAATGATATTACCACAAAGGGAGGTAAGGTAGTTCAATCACCACAGATACCATAATCTAATTCAATGCCTAATTCACTGGTGGTGGAACTGGAAATTGAGCTACCTACAACCCAGCCAGAGGCTTCACAAGAAAAGATAACTGGACCCAAAGAAAGGAAACCAAGACAGATACAGTCAAAAGTACCTTTTCCAGAAAGGCTAAGAAAAGAGAAAAAAGAAGCCCAATACACTAAGTTCCTCGACTTAATTCGGCAAGTCAAAATTAATGTATCTTTGGTTGATCTGATTGCAGGCATGCCGAATTATGCAAGATTCATCAAGCAAATGGTAGCAAATAAGTCCAATATGGAAACTGTCATTCTAAATGAAGAATGTTCAACAATCCTGAATGATATTCCTCAAAAGAAAGGAGATCTAGGGAGTTTTACTATCCCTTGTTATTTTGGTGAAAAAATTGTCTATAATGGTTTAGCAGACTTAGGAGCTAGCATAAATTTGATGCCTTTGTCATTTTACTAAGAGCTAGGACTAGGGGACTTAGTAGATACACGAATGACTATTCAGTTAGCAGACAAATCTATTAAATACCCTGTAGGAATAGCTGAGGATGTCCTAGTTCAAGTAGACAAATTTTTTTTTCCTGCAGACTTTGTTGTCCTAGAAATGAAAAGAGATATTAAGGTACCTCTGATTCTGGGACGGCCATTCTTAAATACTGCAAATGCAGTAATTAATGTCGCTGGGAAACAACTTAGTCTAGGGATAAATGATGAAAGAATCATGTTCTCTATGGATAAAGCCATGAGTCATGCTATCTCTACCAATGATATAGATTATACAGAAGATTATGATCCTTATATTGAAGCTGAAATTAATGATTATGTTTTTGAAACAGGTAAGGATCAAGAAGTCTTCTTGATAAGCAACACAAGTCCAGAAAAGGATATCATGGAATGGGAAGAACTTCTGAACAAAGAAACCTTCGAGGAATTTGAAGAAATCAAAAGAGAAGCCAATGTCAGGATAAAAACCTCCTTGGAAGAACCACCGAAGATAGAACTTAAGGAACTTCCAGATCATCTAGAATATCACTTCCTCGAAGGTAAGGATTCATTACCAATGTCAGGATAAAAACCTCCTTGGAAGAACCACCGAAGATAGAACTAAAGGAACTTCCAGATCATCTCGAATATCACTTCCCCGAAGGTAAGGGTTCATTACCCGTAGTAATTTCATCACTTTTGAAGCCTGATGAAAAAGAAAAGCTCCTTGGAGTACTTAAAAAGCATAAAAAGGATTTAGCTTGGAAAACCGCTGACATACCAGGGATAAGTCCCTCCTTTTGTACACATAAGATTTTAACGGAAGAAGATTTTAAGCCATGTGTTCAAAAGCAACGAAGGCTAAACCCAAATATGCAAGAGGTTGTCAAGAAAGAAGTGATTAAGCTACTAGATGCAGGGATTATCTATCCTATCTCAGATAGTTCATAGGTAAGCCCCGTGCAAGTAGTTCCAAAAAAAGGAGGGATGACCGTTGTTACCAACGATAATAACGAGTTAGTTCCCACTCGAATAGTTACCGGGTGGAGAGTTTGCATAGACTACAGGAAATTGAATAATGCCACCCGTAAAGATCATTTTTCGCTGCCATTCATAGATCAAATGTTAGAAAGATTGACGGGAAATGAATTTTACTGTTTTTTAGATGGATTCTCGGGATATTTTCAAATCCCTATAGATCCGGAGGATCAGGAGAAAACCACTTTCACCTGTCCTTTTGGACATTTGCTTATAGGAGAATGCCTTTTGGTTTGTGCAATGCACCTGCCACTTTTCAAAGGTGCATGTGTTGGGTTTTTTATACCCTCGTATCAAACTGACACGAGTCAACTGTGAATCTCAAACCTAACTGGAATAAGAAACACTAGACATAACCTTATAGATCAAAACTTGACCCAAGAGTTCTTNACTGGTTTATTATGCGGAAGCGATTATGTGACAAAAAACCCGAAAAAGCACAGATCTTTTGTTTATCTAATTTATACATAATATTAGGTTTAGAATAATTACCTTGGAAGCTTAAGATTAGTCCACCCATAATGAGACCAAACGAATTCCTTCTAGCCAGACAAACCCCGAACGATCACGGACGAACTGTACGCGAAAAACTGATCAAATGATCACGAAACCGAAACTGGTTTCGTGATGATGGTGGTGGCATCGATCGAGGGAGATAGAGAGAGAGGGAGAGAGGTTTCTTGGTGAATTGGTTTTCAATGGAATTGAATGATTATTCCAATTGCTTAATTATCTATATATATGGTGAACTTACCATATATCAAATAATACCAAAAAACAATTGATATTTATCTATTTGGAAATATAATCTTTANACCTGATGAAATGATAATGATCTTGTAACTTTACTTAGTGTATAAGTTCTTTGCTTTTAATTTTAGATTAAAGAATTATCACTGAGTCTGTTCAGTGTTGTCCCCTGATCTCAACTATTGTATAAAGTATCGAGTTCAGGATCAAGAGTTAACTTNCCCAAAGCAAAGACCCCCTGAAGACATCAAGTTCATACTCAAAGAACCATCAGCGACGTCGAATAAATAGCTGATGACAAGAACAACTTTGCTCGTGATCTGAAGACGGAATTCAGTGATAGCAGGCTGACCAATTCGTATCACCTACTGAAGACATCAGGATACAGTGACCCCTGATTATCACCAGTATCAGGGCCTTCCTCAC
>LUCG01087989.1:0-10979 GCA_001633085.1 Carthamus tinctorius | reverse complement strand
CGATATGGATTTATAAATACATAGAACCATAAAATTGTCATCGTGTGATGGAGAATAAAATTTGAACCTCAAACAAGATTATTTTTTCAAGTTTTTGACTTTAAATTTGAGACAATGCGCGCAATGTACTAGTATTTATAAAACAAAATATAACCTTAAAGTTCCGAATAATTAGTGGCCACTGAAATTGGTGATAAAACTTGGTTATTATGATTGAGTTAAAAAAATAAAACCTCTTTACTTAAACACATCACATCTATAAAGGATAGGTCTCTAAGTTTCTATAATATAATAAAACCTTCTAGTTTAATAATGATAACAAAAAATTGATTAATCAATAGGTTTTAACTTTTAAGATCGATTATAAACTATAACACCCCAAATAAATGAATATTTATAGTACCAATTAATAGTATTGTTAATTGAATGATTAGAAATGAAAATTGAAAAGTTGATAGCGTTTTGATTGTTAAGGGGGTTAGAAAATAAAAAAGTAAAAGTTAGGGGGGTTGGATAGCCAGATCGTAAAAGTTTTCAATTTTGGGGTTAATTCCTTTCTTCTTGCATTCGCCTGCCAATTAAGCACCACCAAAACCCTAGAATTCACGAACAAAGATTGAGAAGTTTTCGACGATTTGATTTGAGGTAATATATCGGAATTAAGCACTTATTGGTTAGTTAATTTATGGTGTTCTTTTGGTGTAGATCTAGACTTATGGAAGGCCATTGATTCAGCGACAATAAAACCTCTAAATTCTTTCATAATAAGCTTAGTTAGATATTGTTGGCTACTAGAGGCCACACCACATTATTCTTAACCTACAGCATCTGTTTAAACTATTGTTGGCAGGGTTTCATTTTTTGACAGAAATATGAGGAGAATGAAGAAACTGCTGGCACAAAACAAGGTGAATTCTTGAAAATCTTAACAACATTATATGTTTCAATCTGTGTTGAGTATTATTATAATTTGACATTGATCCTCTAATAGAAGCTCATTTTTAAGTGGTTATGCTTGTTTAAGTGATTTAGCATCTGTATTTGGAAAATTGAATTTTACTATTCTCTGGTGAGAATGTTTGTTTAATTATCTATAGGATTGGTGATGATTTTGGTGTGTGATTCATTTCTTGATAGTGGGTTCAATGGATGGAAGGGAACAATTGAATTTGAAACTTCTAGTAATTGTTCCATTGTGGTGTGTGTATGTGATGATCCTATAATGTTAAAACTAAGTTTTCTTGTTTCGTCTATGTTATCTATGTTTACTTTTTGAAGGACGACCATCATAATCTTGGATCGGATGATCAACTGAGCCGATTGCCAGATGAAATTCTTCTTGCTATTCTGTCCCCTTTGCCTCTTAAGGCTGCAGCAGCCACCAGCTTGCTTTCAAGAAGATGGAGGTATTTGTGGTGTCAAACGGATCGTTTACTCTTTGAGGACACGGAAAGATGGAGGTTTATACAAAATGAACTAGATTTTTCTTATTCAAATGCTAGGGACAAGTACATGAGTTGGGTTGACCACATTATTCATCAGCACAAGTGCCCCACCGTTGACGAGTTTAAGATTCGTTTTGGTTTGGACGAGAAAGCAAAGGGTGCAATTGATAAATGGATTAAGTATGCGATTTCAAAAAATGTTCAGACGTTAGAATTGTCCTTGTTGAGAATCCATGCAACTTGTGGAAACTATTGTTTTCCCAATAAAATATTTGATAGATATTGTGGTTCTTCGTTGAAACGACACTCTTTCAATGATCCTGTTATGGAGATAAAGTTTCTCAAGTCTCTCATCCTGAGGTGTGTTGATGTGGATGATGAAGGCATAAAGAAAATTCTGAACAATTGTCCGGTTCTTGAACATCTATTCATTATGGGCTCACACAAGTTAGTGAAACCTGAAATCCATGGGAAAGGCCTTGCACTGAAAAATCTTGATATAAGATCATGTTCTGGACTAGAATCCGTTGAAATATGTGATTCAAATATTGTGTTCTTCAATTGCTTTGGTGCTTCACCAATTACATTAAGATTTGATAATCTACAAAAGCTTGAAAAGATTTGTATCGATAAAGGCCATTCGTGGAAGGAGCTTAATGATATGTTTTACCAGATATCTTGTGTACCGTATCTTCAAGTTCTTGAGTTGGACCTATATTATGTACAGGTTAGAATGACGTTTTGAAATTGTTGTAACTTTCCTTCTTAAGATGTTATAATGATGACTGTTTCCATCTTATTTTTCCAGGGAGATATAGAGCTTCAACCGTTCCCTATGCTACAAAAGCTTAAACAATTGATAGTCACAGTTTTAGATGAAGATGGAGATGGTTTTTTTGTGCTGCCTTCCTTGCTAGAAGCTTGCCCAAATTTGCAGAGACTTACAATTATGGTATTTGATCTATCTATCTTTTTTACTTCAAGAAAAGATTTAATTGAATTGGTATCCGTCTTTTTTTTACTTGTTTGGGATGAAGCATATGTTGTACCTAATGGTTTTGGTTGGAATTTGCATCAGAGATTAAACTGGCATAGAGAGGAAAAGCCGAACAGGGGAGTAAGGCAAATGGCTAAAAAACCGCATCAAAGTCTTGAGGTGGTTAAGATGGTCGAGTATCATGGTTGGACAAGTGAACTTGAATTATTCATGTACTTCATTCAAAATTGTGTTGCATTGAAGAAGCTTGTGATCAAACCAATAGTGGAGGACATGAATGCTGCTAGATACCATGCGCAACAAGAGTTGAAACGAAGAACACCTGTCGGTCTAGAGTTGGTGATACTATAAACTACCGTTCACCTTATCAAATGAACAAATCCGGATTAATTGCTTTCAAGCTAATGGAATTTGTTTTTTTTAAGAGTTAAACATACATAAAATGTAATTTTTTTGTGATGGTATCCAAGTACATGTTGTTAGCGTCGAGCTAGCATGTTTACTTCCTTGTCATTGCTTTTGACTTGGTAAGAGACACTCGTTTGGATAAGAGGTGAGGTGTTTCTATGGTGATCGGATGTCAAAACGTCAATCACTCTGTAACCCAAAAGGTCACTTCCATTGTCAACCAAAATACCCAAAAACCTTCAACCAAACCAACGCATTCCCTGTCAATACCGACTACTGACTACTGGAGACCGGAAAAAAATGGAACCCCATTAAAGAGAAAACCTAAGATTGAAGATTTCTCATCATTTGTGACAATTACTACTATGATTGGTGTAGCAACGATGAAACCACTTTGTTTTCATCCCGTTCATTGTCCTCTGAATCAACACTTACTACTAGCATATTTTGGTAAACTACGACTTTGGATTACAAGAACATTTATGTAACTATTAGTGGATTGGAGGACTATAACTCCATTGTGACACCGGAAATTATATGTTTGGGAACTCTAAACAGTTGATAGTTGTAACCTTGAAAATCAAAGGATAATAGTGACTATAGTAGGTTACGTGAGTACTTTTGACATAGGAAAGCTAGTATCTACGATATTCAATATTACCAATTTACTTTTGAAATGCGCCAAATATCTAGATATGGTAGATTTCAACATTGATATAATGTGAGGATATGTAAATCTCTTTATAGAAGAGTTATTATACGTCTTAAATTAACATTAAAAAATTTTACTAGACAAAAACCCTTATTTTAACTTTATTTATGATGAAAAGATAAAACATCAATTTTGAAACTAAACATAAAAATTCAATAACATGGTTCAATCGAAACAATAAACCCTCTTTTGTCTAAGCATGCAACCATACGACCAAAAAAATTATTTTGTTGGTTGTTAAGGGGGTAGAAAATAAATGAGTAAAACTTAAGGATGAAGCAGCTGCTAGCACGCTAAGTTAAGATCTACCACTTGGAGAAGACTTTTATCCGTCAGTCGTTAATGTAAGTTAATATTTTTTAGAGGAAACTTTAGTTTTGGCCAGGCCCATGAGGTTCAGAGATTATTTTTAAGTGGCACTTGAACTTCAATAAGTCTATATGTCGTCCCTCGTCACTAATTTCGTTAAAAATGTCATTCAAAGTAAGGTGTAATTATCCAACCATGTTTCCCCTCTCTTTTTACACTTTTTTTGTTTTTCTTTATTTTTATAACAAGCATTAAACGACAGGGACCAACTATGTAATTAACTATAATATATAGAGATTTGAGTTCACATGAGACCCTAAGCTGCCATAAGCAATGTTTTGAAAACCGGACCGGTCGTCAAACCAGTTGTCCTACGGGTTCACTGGTTCAACCGGTCAGACCGGTTAGACCGTTTTAAAGAACCGGGCGACGTCAGAATTATTTTAAAAAAATGTAGATATGTTTGGAAACACTTCCAACATAAAAAATACTTAAATACAATACTTAGGAAGTATGTCATCTTCATCATTGTTTTCATTTGCTAGAATACCAAATATAGAGAGATGAAACAAAAATATAGCACACGAATATATCAAAAGTACGTCATATAACAATGTTTATGAAAATACTAACCTTGCATTTGGGAAGTAGATGAAAAAAAAGAAAAAAAAACGGTTTAAAGCGGTTCAAAACGGTCCGGTTTAATGGTTCAACCTCCCGGTTCAAACGGTTCTCACTGGTCCAATGCCCAGCGGTTTGACCGGTTATATTGAACCAGTTTCCCTGCCGGTTGAACCGGTCGGACCGGCCGGTCCGGTCCGGTTTTCAAAACCATGGCCATAAGCCATTCCATGCCTTTGATTGTCAAATGTCTTGTAGTAATTTATTACTCAAGTGCAATAACGTCTACTAAAGTATTATGAATCTTTTAATGATAATGTAAAAGAATTTAGTTGATCTAATGAAATAAGTTGTCGAGAATTAAAAATTTCATTAGAACAATAAATAGGCAATTTCTTGTTTAAGTTTTAAAAGTTGGAGTATATATATAAGGTTAAAGTAAGAGTGTTTTCATGTTTTATGAAACAATGGCATCATGTATTTCAAATGTCATAATATATTGCAACTTTTCATAAGTACACTTGCATTAGTCACAAGAATCTTTAATTGCGTATAATGGTTATGATTCATCTGACATGACTTACTTTGTCCTGCTCTTACGATAACTTCTGACCTTACAATTATTTAAGATAATCGTTTAAGAAATTCAACAAGATACTATAGATATTGACAAGATATTGGTTTCGGTATCTTTAACCGAGATTCATAAGGCGTGTATCTTGGATTGAAGCAGTTGATGAGCACTTGATATGGAAACCGAATCATATAACCCCGGTTTTAATAGGTTTTAAGGCCAGTTATAATTAAACCATAACACCTCAAATAATGTAATACCTTATTAAAATTGTTAAAGGGGTAGAAAATAAATAAGTAAAAGTTAAGGGTTTGGGTAAGAGTTTTCAGTTTTGGTGTTAAAAAGCACGGAAAAAACCCTCATAATTAACGAGCAAAGATTGAGAGACGTAGGAGAAAAGATGCAAGTTTTGGTCGATTCTTTTGGCCACATTTCATCTTTTGACGAAAGATGAGGAAAAGAAAACAAAGGTGATTTCTTGAAAATATCTTATGATCCACATAATATGTGGTTTTTTCCTTCATATGATTCAATTTTGTGTTGAGCATTATAATTTGACTTTGATAGTTTCTTAGGTGAGAATTGGTAATGGTTTCATCTGTGATCATTTCATGATAGCTTAGTGGGTATTTTTGTATAATGAATTTAACGATTGAAAGTTCCGGTAATTGTTCCATTGTGTGTATGATATAATGTTATATTCAATCGATTTTGTTTTTGTTTTCAGAAAATCCCCATACGAGATACATATAGTCCGACTTAAAGACAACTTATAATAATAGCTTTTTTTTTTGTATATACAGATTCTCTTTCTGCATCTAATCTTAAGAATAAATTGAAATAAGAGCAGGTTAGTTATTTATAAAATAGGAGCATAATTAAAATAGATGGATAAGTTTATTTATGAAAAATATTTTATTAAAATAGTCTAAAATACAAGCTTAATTCAAAACCGTGATCCACTAAAGAAAATTTTAGACGGATAACCTTCTTCAAAGAAAACAAGATTTTTAAAAACAATCAATGGCTAAAATAATACATATGTTGAAATGTTGTGATTATTGGGCTTGGGGTTAACACTTAACAAGAACTCATCCATTTTAAAACATATCTTACCTATTAAAGATTTCTACCTATAGTTTAAAAACGATAAATTGATTAATCAACCGGTTTAATTCTGGATACAGACTATGGTTTTGAAAACCGGACCGGTTGAACTGGAAACCGGCAGCAAAACTGGTTCAAAAGAACCGGTCAAATCGGTAGACATTGGACCAGTGAGAACCGTTTGAACCGGGAGGTTGAACAGCTAAACTGGACCGTTTTGAACCGCTTTAAACCGTTTTTTTTTCCTTTTTTTTTGTCTACTTTCCAAATGCAAGGTTAGTATTTTCATAAACATAGTTATATGACGTACTTTTGATATATTAGTATGTTATACTTTTGTTAGATCTTTTTTATATTTGGTATTCTAAGAAATGAAAACAAAGATGAAAACGATGTATTTCTCAAATGTTGTATTTAAGTATTTTTGATGTTTGAAGTGTTTATAAACTTATTTACAATTTTAATATTTTTTTAAAAATAATTTTGACGTCATCCGGTTCTTTGAAACGGTTCAACTGGTCTGACCGGTTAAACCAGTGAACCAGTAGGACAAACGGTTTAATAACCGGTCCGGTTTTCAAAACCTTGATAAAGACTATAGCACCTTTATATTTATTAGAAATATAAATATATGAAAATAAATATATTTATTAGAAATGAAAATTGTGAAGATAAGGAACATATGAAAGTTGAGATAGCACTGCTCTGATTGTTAAAGGAGTAGAAAATAAATAAGTAAACTTTAGGGGCTAGGTAGCAATATGTAAAAGTTTTGAATTTTGGGGTTAATTCCATATGGACCATATCCAGGGGAAAGTAGGGTTAGAAATTCCGGCTATAAACCGCAATAAATGAAGAAGATAGGGGAGTTGATTTCAGTTCTTTGGGGGAAGGTAGGGTTGGCGCAAAAGAAGGTGATTCTTGAAAATCTCATGAACAAAAGTGGTGGCCTAACTTGGGAGGAACAGTGGATAACATTCATGTCTACCTGGATCATGTGTCGGCTTTCGGGTCGGTCCTTGATCGCCAAGGATTAGTCGGCAGGATACCTCGTCGACTTAGTGTCAGAACGTGGGCATGAGTTATATGCCTTTCAAAATAAAAATAAAAATATTATGTGTTGATTATTTATCATTTGACTTTGATAATCACGTTTAAAGTGATTTATAACATCTTTAGTTTGAAAGTTGAATTTTACTTCTAACAAGTTTCTCCGTTAATTACCTGTAGAATTGTTAAATGTCTTATGTGTGATCGTTTCTTGTTCAATGAATTTGAATTAGAAACTCCAAGAGTTTCAATAATTGTACCATTATCTGTATGTGAATAATATGCGATGATTCTAAGGTGATCCTTTTTCTTGTTTTATTTATTTTCACTTTTTCTAGGATGTTGTGTATAATCTTGGCCCCTACGATCAACTGAGCCGATTGCCGGATGAGATTCTTGTTATTATTCTGTCATCTCTTTCTATTAAAGATGCAGTAGCCACCAGCTTGCTTTCAAGAAGTTGGAGGTTTTTATGGTGTCAAATAGATCGTTTACTCTTTGCGGACCAAGGAAGATGGAGTTTGAGTTGTATTGACCACATTATTCGTCACCACAAGAACCCTAACATCGAGAAGTTGAAGATTTGTTTTGATTTGGACAAGTATGCTATGGGTACCATGAGTAAATTGATTATGTTTGCGATATCAAAAAACATTCAGATGTTAGAATTGGATTTTGGTAGAGGCCGTGGGTCTTCGTTGGATGGACAATCTTTCAATGTTTTGCTGTTTGAGATAAAGTCTCTCAAGTCTCTCAAGTCTCTCAAGTTGAACTGTGTTGATGTGAATGATGAAGGCCTAAGAAAAATTTTGAACTATTGTCCGGTTCTTGAACATCTGTCTATTGTTGGTTCTCGCAGATTAGCGAATGTCGGAATCCACGGAGAAGGCCTTGCACTGAAAACCCTTGTTATGAGATCATGTGATAGACTTCAATCCATTGAAATACTTGATTCAAATATTGTGTCATTCTGTTGCGAGAGTTCATCACTCTGTACTTTAAGACTCGGTAATCTACAAAAGCTTGAAAAGATCTGCATCTATTCATGGATGGAGCTTAATGATATGTTCTACCAGATGTCTTGCAGCGTACCAAATCTCCAAGTTCTTGAGTTGAAACTATTTGATATTCCGGTTAGAATTAGTGACATTTTGAAGGCTGTATTTTTCCTTGTTTAACATGTAAGTGATACTCCAATCTTTTTTCTTTTCAGGTTTCTGAATTAGTTCGTCCGTTCCTTGAGCTACAAAAACTTAAACAGTTGATCATCGGAGGAGTTGTAGAATGGGATCCTCTTCAGTTGACTTCCTTGGTAGAAGCTTGTCCAAATTTGCAGAGACTTACAATTAAGGTACATCATGATCCATCTTTAGTTCTTGATTGGATTGCTAATTTGCTATATCTACTTTGTACTTGTTTGGAATTAAAAGGGTTAATGTTTTTGGTTGTATTTTGCATTAGAAATTTTTTTAAACCAGGGAAGACGAGGATGGAAGTATGGAAAATACCTAAGAAACCGCATCAATTTGTCTTGAGGTCGTGGAGATAGAAGACTAAAATTATGGGATCAATAACCTTGAATTGGCTATATACTTCATCCAAAATTGTGTTGCACTCAAGAAGCTTGTGATCAATCCATCTATGGAACTCGATTTTGAAACAAATGAAACAACGGTGAAGAATTATGCTAAGATATAATGCATGACGCCAGTTGGAACAAAGAACACCTGTTGGTGTCGAATACTTTGGAACTACTATCATTCAATATTAGCTAGCCACCATAGTTAATGAGAACCAGATTCAAACGAACGAATCCGGATATATTACTTTCGAGCAATTGGAATTTGTTTTTGTTTTTATGGCTTGATTATTATCACTTGATTATTATAATTTTTAATTATTGGATTTTAATTACAATAAGTAATGTTTCGTTATTATAATTTTTATTATTGTAGTGTTTGATTGTATAAACTATCTATACGTTCATGATTTGAAGTGAAAGGTATATGGATTTTGTAGGAAATAGGAAAGGAAACTGACATTGCAAGATCTTGAACTTGTTACAACATGCTCATGAGTACGAATGCTCTCTTACCATTAGCCCGTTTACTTGCTTTTTACCTTTTTATTGCCCCGACATGCAAGAAACTCTTACCTCAGTAAGAAGTGAGTTGATTACCAATAATATTTAACCGTTGTGTGCTAGAATTTCATTTTCGATTTGATGTCTCTGTGCTTTAAGGGGGGGTGCAACAATCCAAACGTAGAAATTCCAAAGATTGGAATGTTAAATATTGAAGAGGATAAAGTCGTTTGGACCGTTTTCAAAATGATCCTTCAAGAACTTTGAATAGATGGAAAATCAGCTGAGAGAATGGTGCTGGATATATCATGCACAACAACAGTTAAAACCAGTAACACCTGTTGGTGCTGAGTTGGTAATACTATAAAATTATCGTTTAGCAACATATCAACTAGATAAGGCAGTTGATGAGCACTAAGTTCAAATGAACAAACCTGGATTGATTACTTTCAAGCTATTGGAATTTGTTCTCTTTTAAAGAGTTAACCATACATAAAATATAGAGGGTGTGTTTGGATAAGCTTTTTGAGGTCCAAAAGTGTATTTGGTCAAAAGTGCTTAATGACTTATGTTGGTATGTAAAATGACCAAGGCTTGTATGTTATGGGGGGTATCTATCTATGTCAATTTTCCTCAAAATTAAAGCCAAAACACTTATCAAAAAGTCACAAAACTTGATTTTTCAAAAATCACATTTCAAGACTTCTCAAAAAGCACTTTTGAAAAATGCTTTTAAGTCATCCAAACAAGATTTTTGATTTATTGGCTTTTTAATGACTTATGTTGGTATGTAAAATGACCAAGGCTTGTATGTTATGGGGGGTATCTATCTATGTCATTTTCCTCAAAATTAAAGCCAAAACACTTATCAAAAAGTCACAAAACTTGACTTTTCAAAAATCACATTTCAAGACTTCTCAAAAAGCACTTTTGAAAAATGCTTTTAAGTCATCCAAACAAGATTTTTGACTTATTGGCTTTTTAAAAAACCAATAAGTCGATAAACACTTTTAAAAACACACATCCAATCTCCCTCATAATTTCTTTTCCAAACGTATCTAAGTACGTGTTACTGTCATGCTAGTGTGTTTACTTCCTTCTTACCGCCTTTTACGTGGTTAGAGAGACTCATTTAGATCGATTTGACCCATTTTGGAATTGTAAAAAATTCCAGGAGGAGCATATTAGAAACTCTGTAACACACACACACACACACTACATATATAAATATTTAAACCTAAAGTCTTAATTACAACCTATAATTGTATGCATTAAATCAGAGAAACACTCTTAATTACTATATCATATGCACAAGGCACAAACTGTTGATTCATCATTCATGGGAGTACCCACTGATGAAGAATGTTTATGAGCATCTTTCTTCAAACAAAAAAGTTTTCATACCTATTTCAGCTTTCGTGAATCCGTACAATACCCTTTCATGAATCTTGACTATATATACGCTTTACTATGTCCATACTTCAGTTCATGGGTTGGTCCAGTCAAAGACTGTGGTTGGGGTGTAGGTTCACCGTAACCTGGGCCGGGACATTGACGGATTAGTGTCCGTCGATGCCCGATAGGTCGGGAAGGGTGTGCGTGTGTGTTCGTGGCTAGGGGTGTTCATCGAGTCGAATTTCGGGTTTCTCGAATTCTTCGAATCGGGTTGTTCG
>LUCG01087978.1:0-15430 GCA_001633085.1 Carthamus tinctorius | reverse complement strand
CAACTCTCCCAATTTTTGGAATACTTCTGTGACAAAGGTTTTAAACTCCCCCTTTGTCACAGGGGCATCCGGGGATCCTAAACCACCAACACATGCTGATTTAGTCGTCGTGGAGTGAACGACGCCCTCAGAGGCTGTTTTAACGTAACCTAGTTGGGGACTTCCATCGTGTCCTCTGTCTCTCTTAGGAGAGCCTTGCGATGTTCTGTCGACGTCATGCTTAAAGGGTTCAGAGCCACCTTTCACAGAGAAGTCGAGTGGAGACCCAGGGTGTTCAAGACACAGAGCCTCTTTGTCCCTATATCCTGCCTCTGAAGCAGATTGGATTTCTAAGAGTGTTTTGGATGCCACATATGCCTCAGTGCTTGGATCTGACGAGTCCTTCGGCAAAGGGACTCTTTTTTCTTCACCAACACCCTTTTGGGAGGGTGAAGGTGGAACATGGGCTTCCTTGGTTTCTTTTGGGTCAGACGACGAAGGGATATCCTCTTCCTGGATGGGTAGGGTGAGGTTCAGAGTGTGCACTCCTTTTTCAATAAGGGGTCCCTCTTGAACAGGGCCCTCGGACATGTGGGTAGCACGGGGAGGTGGGGAAGGATGTGTGCCTAAGGCATCTTTTGCGTCCTCAATCTCTCCTTCTGATTCCTTTAGAGCGTCTTCTTCTTCAATGATAACCTCTTTGCTGAGGATATCATCATCGATGTCCATGTTGAATTGGGGAAGTGACCAAGAGTGTGACAGAGTTGGCTCGTAGTTGCTCAGGCTAGATGATTGAGGCTCTGTACGGAGAGAGCCAGGTAGGGTCTTCTGAGGAAAGTTCCATTCAAGGAACGGAGATTGAGGTTGCTCTTGGTCAATGGTTCCTTTCTGAAAGAGATCTTCAGGGGTTTGATCTTTTGGGAATGGAGGGGGTCGAACTTCTGTGGGGCCTTCTGGGAGATCGGGCTCCTCTGTAAACATTGCCTTTACTAACTGTCATCTTCTCTTTGTTGGAGAGGGTGGTACTTCTTCTTGAATAGCTAAGAGAGCTTTGGTGGGTGATAGTTCTTTGATTGGAGAGGGTTTTGTAGTGGGGGAGGGTACCTTCTCTGGTGTGTCATCTGTTTCAACTGTAGAAGCCTCTACCTGCTTTGTCTTCCTTTTCTTTTTAGGAGTTTGGACCTCTTTCAGTTGGTCCTCTACACCTATAGACCTCGTTTTAGGTTTCTGTTTCTTTTTCTTCTGTGGTTCCTCACTTCTATCTAAACCCTCAGGCTTATTTTGCACTCCTTCTCTCAGTCTCACAACCGACTTCTCGCTCCTCCTGTTCTACCTCTGCACTCCAGAAGATCACACACTCACCTCTCTCGGCTCCTATGTGTGGTGGGGTTGCAGGGACCGGCTTTGGCCTCCTGTACGCACGCTTATACGCATTCCTACTCTCATGCTCAAGGAAACGGATCATCATTCTTGACAGAGGTCGTGGGTTGTCAAAGACCTGAGGATGAGCTGTTGGTCTGAATTCTCGAAGTGGATAATATTTCGCCAGAGGTTCTGCAGGAGCCAGTTCACTGGCAAGCTGTGCTGAGAAACAGAGTCCAAAGAACCTCTGTAAGATGAGGTTGTCAGGGTTCTTCTTTTTATTAGGTTTGGAGTTCTGAGAGGCACACTTCTTTTTAATTTGTTCCACTATGTCCTCGAAGATTAAGTGATCAAAATCCAAAGGTAGTCCAAAATAAATTCCATACATTATGGAAAGGATGTTCTAGGAGGTTTGATCATGACTGCCTACCTTCCCTGTAAGACAACAGTTCAGGATCGAAAACAGGGTAATCCATAGAGGAGGGAGTCCCATACGTCTGAAATCACCCCTCTTGTTCCATGGATGCTTGTCATCCTCAGTGTATGAGTGGAAGGCCAAGAACTCCATTAATTCAACATCGGTAGGAGTAGGTGAGTATTGAGAGATTTCCAGTTCCTCCAGTATGGGTAATTGCAGTGCAGCTCTAAGAACTTCAACATTGAGATGTAGGGTCATGAAATGCTTGTGGTTGGGATGCTGAGCATATCCAATGATGCTCATACCAGCATCGTCATGGTGACACACATAAGAGCTCAATAGATATTGATTCAAATAGGTTTCAGCAACAGGTTGGGTAGCGGTGAGAGCATAGTGAATGTAATGATTACGAAGGACCTGGATCACCATGTCAGTGTATTCCGGGAATCCAACAGGATTGGGGTTGAGGAAATAGTTATTAGGTTTCTTGACTAGAATAGAGTGTTCGTAGCCACTCGTGAGGAACTTGGCCGCCATGGTTGAGACCTGGGATTGGTCCATTTCTTGGTCAGGGATGTGTTGGGATTGAGCTGAGGCTGATGATGAAGAAACTTGAGACATTTTGAATGCTTGGAGAACGAGAGAAACAAAGTTGCCGGTTTGTTGGGGATTCGCCGGAGGTCTTAAAAGATGATGGAAGGTTTAAATGGAAATGGAAAGGGGTTATTTATAGGATAATAGAAATGGCCGTTTGAAATAAGGCGTTTTAAAGCACGTAATGAGTACCTACGAGATTGTAGGAGTTCTCAAAGGTTGCCATATGTGCCACGACAAACCAGAATGTGCCACGTGTTCTTGGAAAGCGCACTATTGATGACGTGCGCCCCAACTAACTGACATACGCGTGGCTCTCTGTGACCCGTATCCAATACCCACTCGCACCGTTTCAGATTCAAAAATTATGGAAGTGAATTTTCGCTGAGGCCTAAGGGATTGGAAAGCCTCTGTGAAACGTGCGGGGACTTCTACATGTTGCACCTATTATTTACCTAAACATTTGAAAATCCGCAGCGAGGTGAGTGTAGGAAGCACCAGAGGTTCTGTTGATATGAGTTCTGATCGACAAGGCTGAAAGATTTTACACCCTTTGTGGTTTTAATCTTTTTAGAAAAACACTCCCCCTGCGAGCTAGCTTCCATTGCTCCCCCTAGAACCCTGAAAATGTTTGAAAATCCTCTCGAGTGAATAAGCCTTTTCACAGAAGCCTAAAATCACAGAGCCTCTGTGAGTATTTACAGAGGTTCTTCAGCAAGACACTTCTGTGATTTAGACTGAAATAATTTTTGCATTCTTCAAAAGGTTTGATCTTTTTAAAGCATACTCCCCCTACGAACCTGCACTCTTGTGCAAAACTTTCCTCTGAGCTAAAAAATCAAATGCAAGTTAATCTAGAAACAAAGAAATATTTACAAAATGAAGCAAGACACACAAAATTCAAGTTTCTAGACATGTCATCCCTATCTTTTCAACAAAGAAGTTAAATCTTTTCTCATCAAGGGCTTTGGTGAAAAGATCAGCCAATTGAAATTCTGATTTGACAAAGTATAATTCAACATTACCTTCTTCAACATGATGTTTCAAGAAATGGTACCTTATGTCGATATGCTTTGTTTTGGAGTGTTGTACAGGATTGGTAGAGATTGCAATGGCACTCTTTGAATCACAGAGGATGGGGATCTTGTCAATTGAGTACCCATAGTCTCTTAGTTGAGTCTTCATCCACAGAGCTTGTGAGCAACAACTTGCAGCAGCTACGTATTCTGCTTCTGCAGTAGAAGTCGAGACACAATTTTGTTTCTTTGAAGACCAACTTACATGTTTCCCACCAAGGAATTGGCAACTCCCAGAGGTACTTTTTCAATCCACTTGGCATCTCCCAGAGTCTGAATCAGTGTAAGCCACAAGATCTATGTTTGAATAGAGAGGGTACCAGAGGCCCAAAGTGGGTGTCTTCTTCAAGTATCTCAAGATCCTCTTAACTGCAGTAAGATGAGACTCTTTTGGGTTGGCCTGATACCTAGCACAAATACAAGTTGAAAACATCATGTCAGGCCTACTAGCAGTTAGGTATAAAAGGGATCTAATCAAACCTTTGTAGAGTTTACACTATACAGATGGACCATTTATGTCTTTATGAAGCTTTAGGCCAGGGGCCATTGGTGTCCTCATGGGAGAGGCATCATTCAAGTTGTACTTCTTCAGAAGGTCATGCAGATATTTGGATTGGTTAATAAAGATTCCTTCGGAGGATTGCTTGACTTGTAGACCTAGGAAGGAAGTGAGTTCTCCCATCATGCTCATTTCGAATTCACTCTGCATCAAAAACTCAAACTCCTTGCACAACGAAATATCAGTTGACCCAAAGATAATGTCATCACCATATATTTGTACAAGCAAGATGTCATCACCTTGTTTCTTATAAAACAAGGTAATATTAGTTGTGCCTCTGTGAAAGCCATTTGTGGTAAAAAAAAGTAGACAAGGGTTCATACCATGCTCTTGGAGCTTATTTGAGGCCATACAAAGCCTTGTCCAAAAAGTAGACATGATTAGGATACTTCTCATTTTCAAACCCTGGAGGATGCATGACATATACTACTTCTTTGAGGTTGCCATTCCGAAAGGCTGATTTGACATCCAGTTGATATACCTTGAACCCCCTGTGAGCAGCATATGCTAAAAAGATGCGTATTGCTTCTAATCTAGCCACACGGGGAAAGGTGTCTTCATAATCAACGCCCTCCTCTTGACAATACCGTTTGGCAACTAGTCTGGCCTTGTTTCTCACCACTACACCTTGTTCATCCTTTTTGTTTCTAAAAACCAACTTGGTGCCTATTGCAAGCTTTCCATTTGGCAGAGGTACAAGAGTCCATACATAGTTTCTGTCAAATTGAAGTAACTCATCTTGCATAGCATCAACCCAGAAGGGATCTGTCAGATCCTCTGCCACAGTCTTCGGTTCAATTTCACTTACAAAGCATGCAAATAGACAGAAATTTGCAGTGGCCCTTGTCTTTACACCAACAGAGGTTCGCCAATTATTTGGGTGTGAGGATGATCTTTGGTCCATTTAACAGCATGTGGTGGTCTAATAGTGGACACTATCTCTTGAAGAATTGGAGTGTGTGATGCAGGGTCTGAAACTTGATCTTGACCTTGAATTGAAGAGAGGTCTGGAGGAGTTTCTGTTTGGATAGCTTCTGGTGGAGAATCAGTGGGAGGGGTTATGGAGGATGATGAAATGGTTGGTGTGTGCTATGTAATAGTTGTTGTGGAGGGACTACCCTTCCAGCTTGATCTTGACAAACAGAAGCTCTGTCAGGCTCGGTAGAGGTTATGTAAGAGTCATTGTCTTCTTCATAACATTTTGCAAAGAGTTGTTCCAGATCTTGAGTGATTTTAGCATTTGCTGACTTGTCTGCTTGGATTTTCAACTCTTCAGTGAATTTATCTTCAATGACCTGAAAAGTATCATCAAATCTCACATTAGTACTAACAACCATAATTTGAGTCCTAGGAATATATGCTCTATATGCAACAGAATCCCAAGCATAGCTAATGAAGATTGCAGCATCTCCTTTGGGCTCAAATTTTCCTAAGGATTCTCTATCATTTAGTACAAAGCATTTACACCCAAACATGTGGAAGAACTTGATGTTTGGTCTTTTGTTGTCGAGTAGCGAATAGGGTATCATTTTAAATCTTTTTACCATCAAGGACCTATTCTGTGTGAAGCAAGCAGCAGAAGCAACTTCTGCCCAGATGAAAAGTGGTAATTTAAAGGCATTCAACACAGTTTTGGCAGCTTCCACTAATGTTCTGTTCTTCCTCTCCACTACATCATTTTGTTGTGGTGTCCTTGGGGTTGAGAAATTATAAGTGATGCCCACAGACGCTAGGTACTCTTCAATTACAGAGTTCTTGAATTATGTGCCATTATCACTCCTTAGTATCCTAACATGAGAGCCATGAAGAACTTGAAGTTACAGGTCTCCTCTTATGTTTGCCCTTAGTATCAAAACACAAGAGATACAGGTCTCCACTTCTGTTCGCCCTCATCACCTCTATCAGTGTATCAGCATTGTACATGATGCAAAATTTGACTTTGAAGAGCACATCAAGACCATTATCACATAACTGGCTAACACTTGTTAGATTGTGTTTAAGCCCATCCACATACGAGACTTGATTCAATTTCACCTCTCCCTTCACAATCATCCCGTACCCTTTGATCTTTCCTTTCTGATTTCCACCGAAAGCTACAGAGCCTCCTTCTTGCTTTAAATATGACGACATAAGCTCTAATGTACCGGTCATGTGTCTCGAGCAACCTGAGTCAACGACCCAAGTAGACACATGATGCTCCCTCTGCAATTAGACAACGTTTAATTTGGGTACCCACTTCCAATTGGGTCCTTTAACGTTATCTTGTTTAAAGTATGCCATAGCACCTTTTGACTTAGTCTTATTGTTCTTTGAAGAAGAATAGCCAAATTGTTCATTGTTCACCCCAGCTTCATGGTTCTTGGGGTGAGAGACTATACATGATGATTGATGAATATGTTTAGATAGAGCATGGATAATATTGAAACATTCACAGAAGGTAACATTGCAAGAAGCTTTCTTGAATTGTTCATTGAAATCATCAAAGAAGGGTACAAAATTTATTTGTTTAGATCCCTTCTTAGGTGTGGGATTTTTGTTACAAGAGTCCTTTCCTATTCTAGGCTCCTTTTTGAAATTATTTTTAAATTTCTTCTGTTTGGATCCCCTCTTTGGTTTCTCTGTATTTACTGAGACAGAAGCATTGTTAGATTGAGGCCATCTCTTCAATTGTAGAGGAAAAGATTTGAGAGTTACTTACTTTTTGTTTTTCCTTTACTCTTTTCTCAAGATCAAGAGAGGTTTTAATATTTATGCTCATATCGATAAAATCAGGGCAAATCCTTACCCCTGTTTTTTGTTAGTTAAGGCAATAGTGATAAGTGGTAAATTCACCATTTCTTGGCCAGTTGACTTTTGTGCAAGAGATTCATGTTCAGAAGTATCATTTTCCAAACCATCATTACAAGTACCATATGCAGAAAAACTTGAAGATGATACCTCTGAACATAACTCAGATTCTAAATCAAAGTAAGCTTCTTCTTCAGAATCTGATATGAGAAGATCTTCATCAGTTATGATTGATCTTGAGATAATTTGATTTACGCTTGAAGGCTCTGTGACAAAACTTTCTTTGGTAGCCTCTGTGATATACTTTGGTAAAAACTCAAGAGCCTCTAAAGATAACTTTCTTTCCAGAGGACGTATTGTACACACAAATGCACAATCTACTTGAGTCTCTGGTTGTCCAAACTTAAAGACTCCTATTTGACTCTGACTCATGTATTCCCGTTGAATGGAATCCTTCCTTTCAGAAGGTGAGAAAGAATCAATGTAGTCTTCAAAGGCTACATTCTCCATTATCAAAGGAGTTCTTGAGTCTGGAGCCACCAAGAGCTTTCTTCTTTTGAAAATAGACTTAGTATTTGGGATGTTACTTTTAAGATTCTTTGAGGATCTAAAGGTATTCTCAAGAGTTTTGTTAGTTTGAAACTTGGTTTGTTATCAAATTCTGAGAATCCCAGACCTCTTCTGCCTATATTCACTCTGATCTTTTTTAAAACATTTTGAGCATCTTGAAACTTTCTTATCTTGAGCTCTCTGTCAAGAATATCTTGATGCAAAAACTCTCTTTCCTTTTGGAAGTATTCTTTGACAAAAGCAACATTGCATTTCTCATGCTCAACCTTCCTTAACTCATCAACCTTATTTTTTAACTCTTTTTCAATTTTGGCAAAGTTTTCTTTTGAGGACTTTTCTAAATTTACAAAGTTTGTTTGTGCCTCTTTGAACATTTTAAAAAATCTATCTCTTTCCTTTGTGAGAAGAGTGACTTCTTTCTCATGGGAGGAAAGTTTTTCTTTAAGCTTGTAATGTTCCAAATGATATGAATCAAGATTATCAATGATCTCTTTGTATAGATCAATTAATTCAGAAGAGTGAGAAGTGGAAACCCCTTGGTCATTTGTGTAGGAAGAATCAGAGTCAATTTTTGCCATCTCACAGAAGATCTCATCCACTGTGTCTGAGTTCTGTTTCCATGCAAGAAGACCTTGCTGAGCATCTTCGTCTGAGGTCTCATCAGTGACTAACTAACTAGATTGAGCTAGCAGAGACTTCTGTTGACAGTAGTCAGCCTTCATTTTGTAGAAGGCTGCATCTCTTGGACCCTTATGTGGAGCTTTAGGCCCTTTAGACCAGCACTCTGCAGCAAAGTGGCCTGGCTTGCCACACCTGAAACAACCTTTTTTTGTTTCATCCTTCTTCTGCTCGACCATCTTCTGTGGAGGCTTATGCTCCTCCTTTTCATTTCCATCAGATCTCCCACCTTCTGTATAGTTCCTTCTGTTGGAACTGCTATAGTACTCCTTCTCACCGCATTTTCTGAACTCTCTGGTAATTAGCGCCAGAGTCTTCATCATTTCCTTCATTGTAACATCATCTTCTAAACTTCCATCACTCTCTGCAATTAACACCTTTTTTTTCTTCTTCTTCTTCTCCTTTTCTTCTCTCTTTGGCTCTCCGCTTTTCTCAGAGACAGCTTCATCTGCAACTAACGCCAATGGTCCTCCATAGCTTTTCTTCATTTGCAATACCTGAGGCTTTTGACGTTTAAGAGTTCCAAACATGTCTGCCAGATACCAGACTTCAAGATCAAGTGTAGCTTTCATTGACATGGTCAAGTGCATCTACTCACTTCCTAGGCTTTTTAGAAAACAGAGAGTTGTTGTCCTCTGTAGTTCTCATTACTTCATACCTTTTACAATTACTAACTAACGTGTTGAATCTTGAGTATGTGTCTGACAGGGACTCACCTTCTTTAGCTTTGAAATTGTGATACTCAACGATGCAGATAACTCAATTATTCTTTAGGGTCTCCTTTCCTCCTTCAATCTGCTTCTCTATTTCAGCACATATATCCATCAACAGATGGCAGTGATCAATACACTTGAAGACTTCATGAGGTTTTGCCATGATCAACATCCTTTTTCACTTGCTTCCCAAATCCACCATTATTTTATCTTTATCTGTCCAATTTGCAATAGATCTTGGCTCATAGTGTTCTGGTACCACTGGCGTTGTGCCAGTAGCAGGGACTCGTGGGATCAGGTCCATAGGTACGTATAGAGGATTATAGAGGAACTCGCTGATTCGAGGATGCATTCCATCCAAAAAATTCACTATTCGGACTTTCCACTGGGGATACTCTTCCCTGCTTAGCGTGGGTGGCTTGGATTGTGATCCAGTGCTCATAAACGAAGTGTTTAGAACATTTGCCATTGAATTTCGAAGAGAAAAAGAAGAACAGGTCGTAAAATTGATCAAAACAGAGTGACTTCAGGAACTAGGTTCAGTTTACCACAAATCAATACCAAAAGCAGAATTAATTGAATTAGAATTCAATTCATGCTCTGATACCAATTGTTGGACCTAAATTCAACTTGGTTATTGATCTAATACTCAAATAAGCTCAAAAACAATGAAATACAGTGGATGTCTAACAGTAAGCTTAAACAGATTATAAAGCATCAAGAACACTCAATAATGATGAAGATGAACACACAAGGAAATGCTCCAAAGATTTTTTTCAATTTAATTGAAAAATCGACAATTACAATACTGGAAGCGTGAAATAACAAAGGGAGGGAAACCAAATATTTATACTAGAAACTAACTACTTCTTTGAACACCTTTACACGTGGACCCATCACAGCCCTTGAAAGTAAGTCGGTTAGAACTACTGCACGTGCTTGGCATGAAATGGTAACCACCCTTCGAAACTTCAATAAACAGATCAACCGCAGAGGAATGATCCGCAGAGTCTCCGTGAAGTGTCCCAGAGGCTCTGCCATTCCACACTTGTATGAATCTTGACTTCTGTGACTCTACCCTCTGCGGTAGAATCTTCTGTCATATATGAGTTGTGCATTTTTCACATACTTCTATAATCAAGAAATATGAAGCTAACAGAAGGATGTGTCACATGAATTTCTAAAACATGAACAAACTTGTTAAAAACAACCTTTTAAGAGGTTTGCCATAAAAGGCGTTTTAATGTGATGATCATTGTGTTGCTTGTCTAAAAGGTAAACAACACAAAATCTTCTCATTGGTCCAAAGAAATAAACACTATCTCATCACCTCTTCAGTTACTGCATATGGACCTTTTTGGCCCTACCAATGTGATGAGTATTGGCAAGAAATCCTACTGTTTAGTCATTATTGATGATTACTCAAGATTTACTTGGGTTTACTTTCTAAGAACAAAAGATTTGATCATGAGACAAGTGGACTGATCAAATCTTTTGTCACTAGAATAGAAAATCAAACAAATCAAAAAGTAAAAGTCATCAGGTCTGACAATGGAACTGAGTTTAAGAACTTTGATCTCAACAGTTTTTGTGAGGAAAAAGGTATTGAGAGACAATTTAGTGCACCTAGAACTCCTCAACAAGATGGTGTTGCTGAGAGGAGAAATAGGACACTAATTGAGGCTGCTAGATCTCTGTTAGCTAATTCAAAACTACCAATTACTTTTTGGGCAGAAGCAGTTAATACTGCTTGCTATGTGTAAAACAGAGTTTTAGTTGTCAAATCTCAAGGCAAGACACCTTATATACTTTTAAAAAAGAAGAAACCTTTTATAGGATTTTTCAAACCATTTGGATGTCGTTGCATAATTCTTAATACCAAAACTCATTTAGCCAAGTTTGAGAGCAAATCTGATGATGGATTTCTTGTTGGTTACTCTTCTCAAAGTAAGGCTTATAGGGTTTTTAATAGCTCGTCTAGAATTATTGAGGAAAGTGACAATGTCAAATGCAATGAGATCACACCAAATCTTCCTGGTACAGGTCCTGATTGGCTATTTGACATTGATTCACTAACTAAGACTTTGAGTATGAGTGATGCAGTTTCTATGGGTACCAATAAAGAGCATGTAAAGGGTTCAGAAAAAAAGTATGTGCTGTTTCCTTTAGGTACAATTGATCCGCTTGAGTTCAGCACATCTAAGGATAAGAATCCCGAAGAAGAAGCTGAGATGGAAAAAGAACAGACTGAAGGTGTGGAACATAGTTCAGACTCAATTCAGCTAGATCAATGTGATGATGGTCAAACTGAAGTGGAGCAACAACCATAATCATCACAGGCCATTGAAAATTCTCCAGAAAAGAATGAGACAAATCTGGATGAGAATCTCGCTAAGGAACCAGTTCATCTGACAAGGACTCAAAAGAATCTCCCATCAAAATTATTGATAGGTGACATGGATTCTCCCATGATTACAAGAAAGCAAAGCAAAGAAGCAAGGTTAACTGATCATCAAACAGGATTACTTACAAGCTTTCTATCCCAATATGAGCCAAAGAAGGCTTATGATGCAATGAAAGATCGTAGTTGGATAGAAGCAAGGCAAGCAGAATTACTGCAATTTGTGCTGCAGAATGTGTGGGATTGGTGGATTTGCCTAAGGGACACATGGCAATTGGCACCAAGTGGATTTTCAGAAATAAGACGTATGAAATAGGGGTTGTGATCAGAAACAAAGCAAGACTAGTAGCTCAGGGGTACACATAAGAGGAAGGCATTGATTATGATGAAGTTTTTGCTCCAGTAGCAAGGATTGAAGCAATCAGATTGTTTCTATCCTTTGTTTCCATCAAGAAGTTCATGGTCTATCAGATGGATGTGAAGAGTGCTTTTCCCTATGGCACTATTGATGAAGAAGTATATGTTTGTCAGCCATCAGGATTTGAAGATACAAATTGAAGAAAGCACTTTATGGACTTCATCAGGCTCCAAGAGCTTGGTATGACACCTTGTCTACCTATCTCATGGAGAATGGATTTGAAAGAGGGGTGATTGATAAGACTCTATTCATCAGAAGAGAAAAGAAGGAAGTGATGCTTGTGCAAATTTATGTTGATGATATCATCTTTGGATCCACCAAGATAATCTTTGTAAAGAATTTGAGGAACTGATGTACAGGAGGTTCCAGATGAGTTCAATGGGTGAGCTAACCTTCTTCCTTGGATTGCAAGTACAGCAGAAGAAAGATGGCATCTTCATCAGTCATTCCAAGTATGTGAAGGACATGCTTGACAAGTTTAGATACAGTGATGTAAAGCCAGCAAGCACACCAATGGAGACACACAAACAACTTACTGTAGATCTTGAGGGGGAGGATGTGGATGTTCATCATTACATATCCATGATTAGATCTCTCATGTATCTAACTGCCTGAAGACCAGAAATCATGTTTGCAGTTTGTGTATGTGCGAGATTTCAAGTTAGGCCTAAAACTTCACATTTTCAAGCAATCAAGAAGATATTCAGATATCTAAAGGGTCAACCTAGGTTGGGACTTTGGTATCCTCATGAGTCACCTTTTTGACTTATTGGCCTACACAGATAGTGATTATGGTGGTGCAAATCTGGACAGAAAGTCAACTTCAGGAGGATGTCAATTTTTGGGTGCAAGATTGTTTTTTTAGTAGTGTAAGAAGCAAAGCACGGTCTCAACCTCAATAGTTGAAGCAGAGTATGTAGCTGCTGCAAGTTGCTAATCTCAGGTTCTATGGACACATAATCAAATGTTAGACTATGGTACCATTTTTCTTAACCCTCCTGTCTTCATTGACAATAACAGTGCTATTAGTATTGTTAATAATCCTGTTAAGCACTGAAAAACAAAACATATAGAAATAAGGTACCACTTTATTAGAGATTGTAGTGAAAAGAAGTTAATTCAAGTTTTGAAAGTTCATACAGACAATTAGTATGCAGATTTATTCACTAAGGCATTTGATGTGGGTAGATTTATATATTTGATAACAAGTGTGGGCATGATAAACTCAGAATAAGCATCTTTTTATTCCATATGTACCTGTTCTGTTTACTTTCTTTTCTTTTAGTTGTCTTTCAATTTTATTTTTGGAGCATGGTATGTTTAATCAGTTTGTTTCAGTGTTTCAAATATTCTTGGTAAGGAAGTGGTATCTCTGGTTGGTACTACTACCACTGGTTAGTGTTACTACCGCTAGGCATAGTTACTACCACTAGACATAGTTACTACCGCTAGTTGTCATTACTACTGTTGGTTACTACTGCATGGTACTACCGCTGGTTACCACTGCTTTTATTTGTTACTACTGCTTTTAACAACCGTTCATGCCCCTTAAATAAGCTATCAGACCGCCAAACCCCCAACGACTCCTTAGAAACATAAACCCTAGTTTCCTCTCTTCTCTCGACTCTCTACAATCAATCCCAAATTCTTGCTTGCAATGGCAAAATTCGTGTTCCATAATGATCACAACTAGCTCGGATTTCTTGAGAAACTCAAACAAGCTGAAAGATTTCATGATATAATCGATTTTCTGAGGGCATCACACATCGCTCATCGGATTTTGGTCAATCCTACCATTTATACTAAGCATATGAGGCATTTCTGGACCAATGCGATAGTTGAAGAACTGAATGATGAGAAAATCATCAAAACAAGGATATGCCATAAAGAGCTCATTCTAACTGAGGCCAAAATCCGCACTCATCTTCAACTGAATGATGAAGCAGGTATAACCTTTCTCTCTAATGATATTGTTTACAATGAACTCATCCATATGGGATATGAAGGCCCCACTAACATACCTACATTCTACAAAAATCGATTTTCACCCCAGTGGAGGTTTTTGGTTCATATCCTAATCTATTGTTTTCAAAGAAAACCACAAGTTGGAGTGAGTTTAGCAGTACTATTGCTTATGCTTTGGTCTGTTTACCCACTAACCAAACCTTCAACTTTTCCAACATGATTTTTGAGGGGCTTGTAGCAAACCTGGATGCAAAATCTATTTCCAAACCCTTTTTCATGTATCTAAGGTTTGTTTAAGAAGTGATTAACAGGGAATTGACGGATCTAACCACTTTTCCAGAGGTCTATGAGAGAAAACTACCAACTGGGAAAGTTTACTCTAATATGAAAAGGCCAAGTACGGACTTTCCTAATACCGTCACACCATTGTTCTCTACAATGATGGTTATGACTCCCAATCAAGGTGAGGCATCAGGCTTGCAGCCCACACAATCAAGCACACCCACTGATGCCCTACCCACACCTTCCACCAAAGAAATCCCTCAGTCTCCTGTTTGTAAAACCCTCTCCCATTCACTCAAAAGTTACACCAGAAAGACCAAAGGAACTCCTTCCTCCTCTGGATCTAAAACCCCTAAACCTAAAATCCCTCTAGTGGAGCATTCTCGATTAGAGAATATCCAAAGGGAACCCATTGGAGTGTCTCCCAACTCCCCGAAGGTGCCCTCTAAGGAGAAGGATGGGCATGTGGGTATTAAGGCTCACTCTATTGTGTCACCACAAGGTGGGGCTCAGGACAGTGTAAACATGGCTTAGACCTTCCCCACGGAAACTTTTGATGAGTATCATCAGAAGGTCCCTGGTGCCAAGAAACCATGGGGGTAGGTGGTGCTTCAACAGGTGTAAAGGTACAAGAAGCTCTTGAAGAAAAAGAAGAAGATGAACCCTTCAGAAAGATTATCAGTTAGTGTAGTACAGATTAATCATAATCACTATTACAAATTTTTTAGGGAAGGAGATGGTAAGAACATTATGGAGAATTTCTCACAGATTGTTGAAAAGTGTTCTAGATCTAAACTGTAAGAGATGTTTAGGCTGGGAACACATGTGTATGGAGCTATTTTGAAAGAAGAAGATTTGGAAGGAGAAGTAACAAAGAAAATCAGAACAACTTTAGAGTTTTTATGCATGATGTTTGATCCAAACAGGGTGTGTTATCTACTCAATCAGCAGTGTGAGTCTGTCAATCTTTGGAAACTTTTTGAAAACAGTGGTATATATGTTCTCACAATCAATGGTATGCAAACTGAATACTATTTGGTTGAAAGGACTTATAATCACAGTGTTGAAAGATTGCAAGGAATGCTAGATAGAAGGCTGAGTTGCAAGATTGGATCAGTTATGGGAGCTGAACTAATACAGAAGATAATTGAACAAACAAACTTAACTCTTTTATTGAAGAAGTTAAGTTAGGGGAAGTGTAACATCTCAAACCAAAATTTCATTAACCTAACGGAAATATTTAAATCACATGAAATAAATGTAAACTTTGCAGCGGAAATGGTAAAGGATTCAAAATCTGATCTCAAAACTTATAAAACAATCCAACAATTTAAGTTAATCAAAACCCTCTAAAAATGAGGTTCAACTATGTCTAAAAGATCACATGTAGTTATTATAATAAAATCCCCAATGTTTAAAGTAAGTGTTTATTCTCAAAAACAACCCAACTGAGCCATCTGGATGATCGAAGCCTCAAGCCAGGTCCTTCCCCTTGTCCTTCACGGAAGAACCTGCAACTAATAAAATAAACCACAGACGGGTAAGCTTGAAAGCTTAGTGAGCAGAAACCACAATATACATAGCATTATATCACAAATCACAACGTAACGAGTACTAGTCATGCAATC
>LUCG01087803.1:173-21378 GCA_001633085.1 Carthamus tinctorius | reverse complement strand
CTAGCTTATAAGCTAGTCCATCCAAACATAGCCTAAAAACTCTACCATGGCCCAAAATCAGAATTAAGTTGAATAAAATTAGAAGCCCAGACTCCACAATTCTATTAGCCATGGCCCAATCTTCCATCCAACCCAAAAATCTTCTATTAGCAAAATTAGGCCCCATTATAATCCAAAGAATTCCAGATGATTAATATAACCTGTAGCCCAAAACAAAATATAGCCCAATTCTCCATGGACTAAAACTTAGTCCAAACTTAGTCCCATGCACCTTCATTTTTAATTAATAAAAAGTCTACCTTCTTAATACTGTAGTCTTTTTCATTAACTTTTTTCAAAATATAAGTTCTTCCTCTTGATTTGTTTTAAATTTGTAATTTGATTTTAGTAAAACATCTCATAGTAAGAGTTCTAAGGAAACGAAATTGAAAACTTAGAGAAAATTAGAGAACAATCAATATCAAATATTATAAATTGGAAAATTTTATGAAAACAACCAAAAAAGAACAAAAATAATTTCCGTAATGGCGAAATTTAGCTAAAACCATGTCGTACGTAAAGATGTGGTCGTGTGTTTTTCTTAAAACGTCAAAAGGTTGATTCAAATTGAAGAAATACGTTATTATCGAAATCGACATAACTGACTTTTCCTTTTGTCAAACCGTGTTGACTTTTCACTATATCAAACGCATAACCTTTCCTTAAAGGTGCACCCACTCAAAAGATTTTTTTGCGTCCGCCACTGGTTATATATAGCATAATCCGTACTAAGAAAATAAAAGAAAATTATAAAATGACCTAAATACCCGTATGTTAAATGAGTTGACAAGATTTTTTTTCCAAAAGAGTTAGGAGCAGGGGATCAAGATTGGGGTTTTTCAAGAATTAGTTCATTTGGAAGGGACCTAAGATGTTGAAACATGTAAACCATAGGGACTAAAGGTAACGTCTAACTCTTAACATTTAAATAAACATAAAACTTTGACCTGTGTAGTTGACTGATACTGCATCGCTTGATTCATCTGAAAACATCAAAGATTCAAAAGTAGATTCTGTTGCTGCCCAACTGATTCCTCCATCTGTTTATCGATCTCCCTCTTTCTTTCCTGGTATTCTTCTCCCTTGAAAATTTTATTTTCTAGGGCTAATTTGTTATTTGTGCATATCTATTTCTTGTTTTCTTGGCTGAAATTAGCATTTTTGATGAAAACCCAGTTGATAAATTGAGTCTAAGAGCTGTTTAAATTGGATTAGATACCCCTTTTAATTTCTTTCTATAACCTCATATTTACATAATCCCTCTTTTCTATGCTTAATTACCTGCTTTATTAATGTAAGGTGATTTTTAGGATGTTTGTAAGAAATTAGATTTGAATCTTTGTTGCCAAGTGTAAGGTGATTTTTATATATATACATACATACAGGGTTGGGTTCCGGTGAGAAGTTCATGTTTCTGTGAGAAGCGTGAGAAGTGGTTGTCAACCTTTTGATGGGAAATGGATGCACATTAGGATGAGATGTACCCATATGCACCCGATCAATCTCTTTTGTAAAGCGCAATTCATGGGAGGGCATGAGATTAAAGCGGTCAAGGGTTCAGATCCACTTCTCACCATTAACTCAACTTCTCAATCGATCCTTCACCGATGTATTTATATATTTATAGAGAACATAGAAACACTCATTTTACAGATTTTTTAAACAACCAGTAGCGGAAAAGAAAACCAAAAAAGCAAACTAGGATGGTAAATTCAAATTAAATAATATCAAGGGCCAAGAAAATAGAAAACTAGATCTACCTGCTCTCTGCTTGTCTGCCCTCATTAATCTGTGATTTATCCATCTGTTGACGTCAATCTCTCTTAGATCCATCTCCCTCTTTGATCTTTCTGGTTTATCCTGTCTAGTCCCGTCCCGTCTTGTCGCATTCCATCTAGTCTGCGTACCAAACGGTAACCTATAGAACATGCAACTAAAGTGTCACAGGACAAGTGGCTAGTGCAACGTATAACAAACCTATTCACAAGCCTCCATTTTCTGATTTCACTTGCACGAAACATTATGATAACCAATCATAGTATATATCACTTGAAAGTAAGGTATGCAAATTGGGTGAGATGTATGTTCACCTTGTGAACTAAATGTTCAGAATAAAACAGTAAATAAATATTTGAATAATATAATTAATGTGGACATTAACATCCTTTACCATCTTAGTCGAATCTTAACTCACTGAAAATGTATTGGGGCTCAAGTGATTCACCGAAGTGATGATACCTTGAAAGCAGCTTTTCAAGTGTCAATAGCGGAACATTATAATCTCTAAAAATAAAAAATAAAATCATTAACACTAAATGTATTTCTTAGAAAATCTTAAATTTATTAATCCTCTAGAGAAATTATGGAGAATGCTTTACAATAAGAACCTCCATCATTATGTTCTTCAAAATAAAATCTTTATTTTGGGTCGGGATCAATTTGTAAGTTTTATATGCTTCGACAGGGACTAAATATGTAATATACTCTTGAAAGGATAATCCTATCTATTGTTTCTTTAAATAAACACATCACTTTCACATAACCATTGCCTTCTTGAGGGTTATATATCTTATCATCTCATCCAGTTTGCATTGCAATCATTCTTGATACATTAACCCAACAAAGTTGTGATTTGATCAATAGGATCCTTCAACCATACCTCCAATGGCGTCTTCATCCAATATTCCGAAGACCAGCTTTAAGTATGATGTATTTTTGAGTTTTAGGGGTGAAGACACTCGTACCAACTTTGTTGATCATCTTTATGACGCGCTTAAACGACAAAACATTGAAACTTACAAGGATGACAAGAACCTCCAAAAAGGGAAAAAAATCAGTAAGGAGCTCACTGAAGCCATCAAAGATTCAAGGGTCCACATCATTGTTCTTTCCAAGAACTACGCATCTTCATCTTGGTGCTTGGACGAACTTGTCATGATTATGGAGTGCCAAAAGAGTCAGACTGAGCAGACCGTCTACCCTATCTTCTATGATGTGGAACCCACTGAAGTTCGTAAACAAAGTGGGGCATTTGGAGAAGCCTTTGCCAAATGTAAGAAAGAAGAGTATGAAGGGAAATGGAGAAAAGCTTTAGAAGATGTAGCATCTTTCAGTGGGACGAACTTGAGGACCACCGCAGATGGGTAATTTTTTCATTTTGTTTCTTTCCGTGTTTTATTATCAGAATTGACACAAACTTGAGGACCATCGCAGATGGGTAATTTTTTCCTTTTGTTTCTTTTCGTGTTTTATTATCAAAATTGACTCAAACTTGAGTACCCTTTCTGAAAGATCAAACTGAAATATGATTATATATTTAACTCCTTAATAGCTTCTTATATGTTTGTATTTTGTAGATATACAAGTAATTAATCATGTTGGAGTTTTAGAAAGCTAATTGATTCTTCGTTAACATACAGGCGTGAAGCTAAATTTATCAAACTAGTTGTCAAGGATATCTCATCGAAGTTACCTGCCATCAATGCTGATGGAAATTTAATAGGCATGAGGGATCGCATAAATAACGTGGTTTCATCTTTAAAGGCTTCTTGTGATAAATGCATGATAGGAATCTGGGGAATGGGAGGTGGTGGGAAGACAACTTTGGCAAGAGCTGTTTTTGATCAAATACGGAATGAGTTCGAAGGTAGTAGCTTTGTTGAGAATGTCCGAGAAGCTGCAGATACACCTTTATTAGGTCTGAAGTCGTTGCAACAACAAGTGCTTAGAGATGTGTTAAATTCGCCAGACATCATTGTAACAGGTGTTCTTGACGGGAAAATGATGATGAAAAAGAAGATGTGTGGCAGAAGAGTTCTTGTTGTTCTAGATGATGTGGATCATATAGACCAGCTTAAGGCCTTAGCTGGTGAACCTAATTGGTTCAAGTCGGGAAGTAAAATTTTCATTACAACAAGAGATAAGCAAGTACTACTAGCTCATAAAATGGACGTGATTCATGGTGTCAATCTGTTAACGGACGAAGAAGCAATCTGCCTCTTCAGTAGGTATGCATTTGGGGCAGAAAGTCCAAGTCCAGGTTACGAAGAGCTATCAAAAGAAGTTGTACGTTATGCTGGTGGTCTCCCCTTAACAATCACAGTTTTAGGTTCATTTCTTTGTAACTCAGATAAGCATGTATGGATAGATACCTTAAGAAGATTGAAAAAAATTCCATTGAAGGAAACTAGAAAAAAGCTGGAGTTAAGCTATAGGGGTTTAGATACCGATTACAAGAAAATATTCTTAGATGTTGCATGCATTTTGAAAGGTTTCAAGAAAGACAAAGCAATCAGAATTCTTTAATGTCGTGGATTTCATGCTGTACATGGTTTGGATGTTCTTGAGAAAAAATCTCTCATAACCATTTCTAGATATGGTCTCTTAGGCATGCATGACCATTTACAAGAAATGGGGAGGTACATTGTTCATCATTTGCACCCTAATGAGCCTAACAAACATAGTCGATTATGGATTACGGAGGAAAATAAAGATATATTGGCTAATAATCAGGTAAGGATAATTTTTATTTGCAAGGTTGAGAAAACTAACATATTTTCAATTATCAAGACACAAGTTAATTTCATGATCACTTGTTTTGGATTACAGGGTACTGAAGAAATAGAATGTATAAAGCTATTCGCATCATCAGAAATGAATCAACAAGTTGTTATGAAAGGTCTTGAAAAGATGGAGAAACTTAGACTTCTTCTCGTGTACATTGATAATGATATTTATAGTAGTTGGAACCTTGATGAAGTTCGCCAATACTTTCCAAATTCTTTGCAGTATCTGGGATGGCAGTGGTACCCTTTTCGTTTTTTACCCAAAACATTTCAAGCAAGTGATCTTGTTGGTCTTGATATGCAGTACAGTAGAGTGGAGCGACTTTGGGAAGGGGGAGAAAGAAAGGTAAGAGTAATGGTTGAATTAATTTTTTGCATTATTGATTATGGCACCACACAACTATTGGTTTGTTATTAGACTACTATTCATCTTTTCTTTTTTCTTATTGTAGGTTCTTGACAAGCTCCGATTCCTTAATCTTAGTTCTTCAAAGTTGCGGTCCTTTGACCTTGGTCTAACTCCAAATCTTGAGGTATTAGATCTTGGATTTTGTTATGATTTGGTAGAACTTCACATGCCCCATAAGTGTCCCCAACTCAAATCCTTCAAATTGAGTTGTAGTAATTTGAGGTACTTTAAGCTTGGGCCGACTCCGAATATCGAGGCATTAAAACTTAAAGAACATGTGGTGGACTTTGGCATGTCCCATGAATGTCCACAACTTGAATCCCTCGAACTATATATTCCAAATTTGAGGGCCCTTGATCTTGGGTCGACTCCGAATCTCAAGACATTGAAGCTTGAACAATGTTATAGATTGGTGGAACTAAGTGTGCATATTGAACGTTGCAAACTAAAAACCCTCTGCCTTCCATGTCAACAGTTGAGGACCTTTGACTTAGGGCTGACTCAGAATGCTGAATCTTTAACTCCTGATGGAAATGATGATTCGGTAGAACTTTTCATTCCCAGCAAATGGCCAGAACTTGAATCCCTTTCACTCATTGGATCTAAGTTGAGGACCTTTGAGCTGACCCCTAACCTGAAGACATTGATTCTTAAAGATTGTGATTTGGTAGAATTTCATGTCCCTGATGGAGATGTAAAGCTTGAATCTCTAGCCATCAAAAGATGTTCAAAGTTGAAGACCCTTGACCTTGGGCGAACTCCAAATCTCGAGAGTTTATGGCTTGAAGAATGTTTTAGTTTGGTAAAACTTCATGGTCCCGTTGGAGGTGCAAAGTTGTGCATCAACTTAAGAGGACATCTCCGTACAGAGTCGGTAGATATATGCACAGTGGACCATGCCAGTAGTCCTCCCACGTTTGAGTTTGAATGTTCATATAAGGAAGATATACCCTCATCCATTGGAAATGTTGAGAAACTTATTTCGGAAGGTCTCTTTTGTGCTTGCACAGACCTTGAGAGTTTTTTTGGAAGAATTTGTTCTTTACAATGTTTAACAAAGCTTAAACTCGAAGGCAACATTTCAGAGTTGCCCAAGGACATTGACCGGTTACAATGTCTAGAGGAGCTAACCTTGAGGTTTACAAAGATTAAACAGCTTCCAGATAGCATTTGTAGGTTGAAACATCTGAAATCTCTCGGACTTATTTTTTGTGAGCTTCTTGAGGAATTACCTGAGGATCTTGGTCGATTAGAATGTTTAGAGACGCTAAACCTACGAGGGTGTATGGTTTTACGAGATATTCCGAACAGCATAAGTAGGATGAAAAGTCTAAGATTTTTCAATCTCTACGAGTGTAACAGGGTTGAGGAATTGCCTGAGGAGCTTGGGCGTTTGGAATGTTTAGGATACTTAGATATAAGAGGTACATGCATAAATAATCTTCCACAGAGCATCTTACTGTTAAAAGAGCAAGGTCTGCGTATTTTTCAGTCAGACAACAGAACACGTGCAACTACGACTGCAGTAGGTTGTTGTTGTACCGTGCTCTAAGGAAAATTTCAGCAAGGCTCAAAGAAACCAAATCACCCGAAGAGGTACTTTCTCTGTTTCTATTAATCATCTTACTTTGAAAATTTACCACTTTGAAATTAATATGACATGATTAATTTTTTTGGCTAAAGAACCAATAATTATCCTTACCATGCGTTTTATAAATCATTTAAATAAGAACTCTCGAATGCAAGCATACAACCTGCTAAGCATTAAGTAGGTTATTTTTGGATCCATCTGATGGATCTTGCTGCATTGCATCACAATTGAGAATCTTTTTGTTTGGCATCATTTAATATAATGTATCACATTTTGGTAGGATTTCTATGTTTCCTGTTTGTTAAATAACATTAATATAAGTTAGTGTCATGATGAAGAGGTGGTTCTAAAAGGTGTTGCTCTACCGTGATGACTCTGGATCAGTTGATATTACCATTTTTTATCCATTATATGCATGCTAAACTAAGCTGTTTTAGTTTTATCACTGCAACTTTGAAATTTTGGATTCATTAACTTGGTGTTTACATTTACTAAACGCTCAAAGTTGTATAATTTCTAGCAACACGACTATTCGGGCCTGATTGTCTGCCAAGTGCATTGTACTGACATATATATTAATTTGTTCCATATTTAGAACAAGATGGGAAAAAGATTGAAGATGGAGTATAGAATCCTTTAAGTTGAAGTTAGCTGCTGCTGTTGTTGGTTCGGTTGACAATATTTGGATGGTAAGTTTTGTACCATCACTAAACCTTATGACGTTACTTCTTTGGTCCTATTTGATCTTTGTTATAACTTCTACTTCTTAATCACAAACATTTGTAATTTTGCTAGAAACACTTTGGGCATATTCTTCGAGTAGATACGGTGTTTACCATGTCGCCTTTGAACGAGACCATGTTTGTCAGGTTGGAGCCTGTCGTGTCCCAAAAGAACACCAAAAGAAACAGGAAACTGCAATATAGGTGCTGCCCAAAATGCCACATTTATCTCACATAATTTTGTTTAGTTAGGATATCAAAGTCGATTGGTCGAAGAATGAAGCAGAACAGAACCAGAACCACTAACGATTAAGGTTACAATGGTGGTCGACAATAGAGTTTAAAGACCCTTGAAATGGGACTGATTTGGGTGTGATGGACCAATAAAACCAGTGGATGGGCTTGTGTTGTCTTACCAGTTCCATTAAGAGTAACATCTGAACCGTTAAGAGGTAAATCTTGTTTGGTAAAAAAAAAGAACTGTCTCTTAATGGTTTTAAAACCCTCTGAATGATTTTGTATCTTGGGTCTCCCACTCTCCCTTAACCATTAAGCACCCTGATTTCATTCTCAACAATTACCAAACAACCATATTTCATTTTGCACTATGTCATGAGCGTGTCTTAATCATTCTAACCACTTAACCATCAACACCGGACCATTCATCAACTGCCAAGAAAAACCTCAAGCCGATTTTGCTTATAATAGGTAGTGTAAATGATGGTAAAGCATGTGAGATTACATTGCACATTGATTTCAATAAAAAATTGAAGTTTGCTTTTATGTGTCAATGGAGTCGGATCCTAGTTGGGTTGAAACCGGGTCAAGAAGATGACCCAGGAGAAAATCGAAGTTAATATATCGTTCAAGTCTCGATTTTGACACTTTGGCCACAAAGTTCTAAACAGAAAATTCATTATTTGCAGTATGGCCACTTGGTAGAGCTGTGAATAACATTTAAGCAACCATAATAGTCTCCATGGATGATTTTAAAGCTCCAAAAGACCAAAAAGAGGCTAATTCACAAACTACTTATCGTAACAGGTACTTTCTCTCCATTTTCCATCAATCGAATTTTCGAAAACGTTGATATATAGTATTATATTAAATACAAAACGACGATTTCTATATCCTAACATTTGAACCATTTCTTGCATTTCTGAGTTTCGATGACAAGGAAACAATCAGATTCAACACACAAGGTGATTCTTTTACCATCTTTGTTTTATGGTTGTTGCATACTCTTTTTCGGTTATATATGTTGTTTGTTTTCACGTGTTTAGGCTATATATGCGTTTCAACACGTCATTGAATCGAAGGATCAAATGCTCTTCAGATGCCGTGGTGAACTTGATGTTTAATCTTCGGTCTCAATGGTTTGATTTCGGCTCAATCACTTTTTGTGAAATGTGGGTGAAGCTCTGATTGATCTGCTACTATCAGGTATAAATCCACCTGATGCATTACATAAATCACTGTTTTTTATTCCAAAAAGTTTTCAACTTACATTCCTTCCTGTAGGTGAAATTAACCAAACTTTCATCCACAAAAACCCAACCCTCTTTTTTGAAATTTCTTCTATGAGGTAACTAGGAGTTGTTAGAGATCATCCTTTAAACTTGCATCTTCTTGTGTCATATCTGCAGCTTCTTACCCAACTGATATGTTTCCAATGCGAATGCCATAAAAGTGCCACATAATTCAAGGAGGAAATAGACGATGCGCATCGAGTCAACATGTGAGACACTTATCTTAGGATCTTGGGTTATATACATTTCGTTCATTTTTTTTTGTACGGCAGATAACTCACGCACACGTCCCGACACAAAGTCGACGAGGTATCCGGGATCCATACGGGCACCCGACTAATCCTCGGCGACCATGGACCGACCCGAAAGCCGACCCATGGTCAGGGTATTGCCACATGCTCACCCCCATGAATGGAACCCGGGTAGACAGGGATGCCGTCCACTGTCCCTCCCAAGGATGTTACCGACCACTTTCTGATCGTTTTTACAGGATCTTGGACAATATGCGTTTTGCCGTTCGTGTAACGAGGTTGGAACAAGACTCATGTTCTATATCAGCATAAATATCTTGTTGGGTAGCAACGCTTTTGCATCAAGAAATGCATGAAGACTGAAGACATTGTTTTAGGTGATCTATGTTAATGTTTTGTAACCCAACATATTTTTTTGGTTTATATGCTCTGTTGTATTATATACATATATATTATTTAATAAAAATCGGCGTGAGGATGAGCCGCCTAGCTTGACTAGGTTCCAAACCCCTTAAAAATTAGTGCCTTCAATTATAAGCCTATCCACCCTAGGCTAGTGGGATGACCATTATATACAAATTGGTGTGCATCATGTATATATGTCCAAAGATTATAAGACAAATTGTTAATACTAAATTTTTAAAAATAGTTTCAAAGTTATTATTATTAGAGTTCCACATCGGCTAGACTTGGACCAAATCTTCACTATATATGTTGGAACCCCCTTTTCTCCTCAAGGGCTCCTTTGGAGATTGATTAAGGGGTTCCACATATTCTCACATGGTATCAGAGAGCCAAGGTCTACCACTCTAGGGACTGACATGCCAACCCTCTCCTGACCGTTCTAGGCCCTTCATCTAGCATCTGTTGGAGGGGGCATGTTAGAGTCCCACATCGGCTGGACTTGGACCAAATCTTCACTATATATGTTGGAACCTCATTCTCTCTTCAAGGGCTCTTTTGGAGATTGATCTAGCGGTTCCACATATTCTCACAATTCTCTCCGTTACATATTATTATTACACATGGTTTAATTTTTATTTATTATTTTGAACGGCAGGTTAATGCAGTACACACGTTCCAGCGCTATCGGGCCTCCTTACGGGTAGGGTTGTAAACAAACCAAACGAACACGAACGAAAAGTTAAGTTAATGAAGAAACCGTTTTTATTTTTAATTTGAAACTTCGGATGACAGGTTCTTAGAACTTTGCAATTAAGCGTACTTGGATAGGAGCAGTACCAGGATGGTTGACCCCCTGAGAAGTCTCCTTGAACCTCCCTCTTCTCTTGTTTTATGTTTTATGTTTCATTTTTCAACATTCAAACATTATATTTTCCAAACATGAAACTAATATTTCCTCTGTTTTTTTTGGCTTTGTTGTATATCTTCAAGTACTAATTAGAGTTTGTGTTTTTTCGACACTTCATGGAACCGAAGAAGACCTGTTGCCTTATTCGTATGTCATGATGAACTCTTCAAATGGCGTAAGCTATTCTTCCATTTCATCATTTCACAAGAGCTTTAACTACGTTGTGTTTTTAAGTTTTAGAGGTGAAGACACTCGTAAGAAGTTCACTGGTCGCCCATAAGGTTGGTTTTTTGCTTGCAAGTAACCATTGGTTCAAATGGATCTTCAAGCTCGTAAAGTTTGATTGCGTGTCGATTTTATCAAGAAAAAAAGGGAAGGGACGATGTTTATGTTTATGTATTCAAACTCGTAAGGTCGATTTTACTGGTTCCCTGCATTCTTTTCTTTCCATAGATGGTCTTTTATCACTTGTGCAGCTTGCATTCTTCATTGAAATTTAAACTCATATCCGTACACGAGGCTTTCGCCTTAAATATATTGCCCGAAAATTGATACAAGTTCATATTTCTTTTGTATTGCAAAGCGTAGAAACGTAGGATTTGGGAAACGATTCTCAGCTCTGCTTACTTATATGACTAGAGTTTGACCTCCGGTTGTACTCACCAACGAGCTTTGAAAATGAAGACGCCTTTTCTTCTAACAAATTTGTAGGAGAATCATATTCTTCGATCATGCCTGGAAGTTTTATATGGGTGAAACGAACGGATTAGAATCGCAGTTATTCTACCCGTAAGAATACATTACAACAAAATTGAGTTTATAAGACACCAAAAATATAAAACGTCTTAATAGACCACTTTATAAGACTTAATTTATAGGACCAAGATATAAAGTGTCGAGTCGCATTGTAATAAGTTTATAAGATGTTTTTAACATCGTAACAAGTTTTTAGGACATTTTTATATTAAAAAAATCGTATCATCTATAAAATAGGACACTATTTGAAGTGTTGTATAAAAAAATGGTCCTAAAAAAATGGGTTTATAGAACACTTTCTTTAAACAGTCCTATAAAATATATAGTTAATGCGATGCTTTGCATTAAAAGTGTCATTAAAGGCATTTGTGAAGACGCCTAAAAGTATCCTAAAAATTATAGGATGCCTAAAAGTGTCCTATAAATTATGTCTTACATTTAGAAGTTGGTATACCACTAAAAAACAAGGGTATTACCGACGGAAGAAAAAAATCGGTAAATCATCAGAGACAAGCTTTACCGAAAGTTTTCCAACCACCTTTACCGAGGGATTTCCAACGGTTCTATTCACCAATGGTTTTCCGACGATTTTTTAAAGATTTTCCAACGACTAATTCAAGAATAAAAAAAAATATAAACATAATAAAAAGGAAACAGTAAGTAAACCGTTGGAAATCCATCGGTAAAACTCATACTGCTTTTAGCATTCGGTAGCGGCCGTCAGTAATACACAATTTATAATCAATTTATTTATGTGTATTCCCAATGGCTGTTACCAATGGCTAAAAGCAGTCGAAATTTACCGATTGTTGTTTTTTTATTTTACATTTTATTTATTTTCGGAAAGCCGTCGGAAAACTGTTGGGAAGCCGTCGGTAAAAGGAACCGTCGGAAAGAGGTTGATAAAGGTCGTCAAAAAACTGTCGCTAGCTTTTACCGACTAACTTTTTATCGACGCTCGTTTTCATCGGAAAAAACAGTCGGAGAGTCTGTTTCCGACGATACCGACTGTTTCTGTCGTTGGTAATACCCTTGGTTTTTAGTAGTGGCGTGGCGTTCTATAAATCCATTTTTGTTGTAGTGATCGGACCACCCAAATGGCTCAATATGACAAGATTGAGTTCACACACAAACCGTTGTTTAAAACCAAAACCATATCCCCATTGACCACGGAGGTGATTCGATGAGCGATGGTTATAACAGTAGAGTCCGAAAAGTGTTCCCTAATCGTTTTCTGAATCATGTTATCCGTTGCTGTATCAACTGATGCAGTGGCCTCATCGAGAACCAGAATCTTGCTTTTCTTGAGTAGTACGCGGCCAAGACACACCAGTTGCTGTTGACCCACGCTCCAATTCTCTCCGTTTTCGGCAACTGTGGCAATTTTGCGAACACAGGGTTATGAAAATATTTGTACTTTTTTGCAAAATGAACTTTTATAAAAATTGGTGGGAAGGATGAGGAACCTATTGAATTAAGTTGGTCTTCCTTCTTTCTAACCTCATCTCCAATCTGGCATTTATCAAGAGCCTGAAATATATGATGAATTTCATATAACTAATAGCATGTAAATCACACACACACACACATATATATATATAGTAAGTCGGTATAATCGCACTACAACAAAACTGATTTTATAGAACGCCTGAAATTTAGAAACATGCTACAAAATATTTTATAGGACTGCCTAGACTAATTCCTGCAAATTGTGACTGCAAGAAATCAGCCCTGATAAACTTAGTTGTCATAATTGTTGCGTGTACTCTTGGAACCGAACCCTGGGAATAAGAGATATTTCACCGCATCCCTCTGGGACTCTAAGCTACCACTATGCGACAACTCTACTATATGATGTTTTTAGGCGTTTTACAAGTTTTTTAGGACGCTTATACAATAAAGTGTCGTGTTAACTACTTTATGCAACGCTATTTGAGAAAGTGTTTTATAAACACAAGTGTCCTATAAAAAGATGGGTTTATGGAACATTTTTCAAAAGTATCCTATAAAATAGCTAATAGACACTTTATATTAAAAGTGTCCCAAAAAACTTGTTAAAACGCCTAAAAATGACGCTTTATAGTTTGGTCCTAAACACCTAAGTTATATAAAATATTCTATTAGAACGCTTAGACAATCTAGGTGTCCTAGGAAGCCAATTTTGTTGTAGTGTCTGTTTAAATCGATCAAGGGTACATACCTCCCAAATCTGATCATCTGTATATTCTTCAAGTGGGTCCATGTTGGTTCGTATGGTTCCATTGAACATAGTTGGATCTTGAGGGATTATGCTTAATCTAGATCGTAAATCATGGAGCCCGATTGATGATATATTAATCCCATCTATCAAGATCTCCCCGCTAGTAGGTTCAACAATACGAAAAAGCGTTTGTATAAGAGTAGATTTGCCACTTCCGGTTCTCCCTACAATTCCCGTCTTTGTACCTCCATGGAATGTGCATGTAACGCCTCGCAAAACAAGTGGCATGTGCATGGCATATCGAACCTGTTCAATCAGAAGTGAAATAAGACTTCAGACTTCAGCACCTCTTAAAAAACAAACAGTAGTACAGTACCTTAGGGTCTGTTTGGTTCAGGCTGAGGAAAGAAAATGAAAATGAAAATGGGAATAAATTTTAAATTTCTCTCAATTTAATCAAGAATGAAATTTTGGGTTTCTGCAGGAATGAGCCCATTATATTATAGAAAACTAAACAGATTATTTTATTGTCATTCCCATTGATTACTACTTAATACCTCCAACCAAACACCCCCTTAGTTTTTATAGTACCTGAAGATTATGGATATCGACTTGTCCTTGCGATGGCCAGAAGCGATCGGGTCTATTTGAGTCTATAACGAGAGGAGGCTCACTAGAGATAGAACTGTATTGAAATATTCTTTCCACCGATATAAATCGTATTTCCACATTGCAGAGTTTTTGTATTGCCCAACCTAGTAGCTTGTTCAAATATAATCCGTATGTCACTGCTAATCCCGCGGTTCCTTCAAATTTGTCGGGAGAGCGTGAGTCGTTAATGTAAAATTAAGAAATTCTTCTTGCTAACATTCAAATTTGTCGGGAGAATCATTTGTAAACCAAAAAAGGGGTATAAACCGTGTGAATTAATCCACACCACACGATGGAAAAAGGGCTATGAGTTTTTTCCACTGAACCTCCATATATATAAAACAAAGAGTGAGGTTAAAGAATGAGGTTAAGTGGAAAATCCACAAAAATATGGAAAATTGAGGAATACACTGAAAACCATTCTTTGTGCCGTATGCACGCACGAAAACAAGTAATTTGTCCGGCATAACATGCACATGTGAATAGAACCAGGAAACATTTTCAATTACTTGTATGCACATGTGCATACCATACAAATAAATGGTCACCAGGGTGTTCTAAAGTTTTTTAACTTTTTTACGGTTTTCTCATGAACCTGACCATATGTAACATATTTAATTATCTATTAACACTTTATGCAACGAAATTGTAAATAATCTAATGTGTGACATTAAAGGTTACTTACTTGGATCGATAGTTCCTTGAGGAACAAAAACTAGAAAAAACAGAGTGAAGGCGAACATAAAAGAAGATAGCATATCCAAGCGTAAAGCGAGCCAAGCCAACACACCAGCCACATGTAACTTTGGTCTCGAGTAATCGTCAATTAGCTTCAAACACGTGTCTTCAAATCTTCCTTTCTGATCAAAGCTTCTAATTGTGGTTGATCCAGATACTGTTTCAGAAAAATGTTGTATGACCGGGGCTTTGCATACTCCAACTAGTCTTGCTAGTTCTCGTGCGGAAGGTATGTAATATCGCTTCAAATACAATTAATACGTAAAACAGAAATTAGAAATATCAGACATACAAAAGTTGTATGTGATGTATAGTCAAATTACTAAAACAAACTTTTGTAACACCCTAAAGCAACAAGTTGGCCTAATAATTTCGAATCCAACTTAAAAACATGATGGAAGTTATTGTACTACAACAAAATTGAGTTTACGGAACGCCTAAAATAAAAAAGCGTTTTAATAAAGTGTTTTATAGGACCAAACAAAAAAACATATCATCCAGAAGTGTTACAAGAAGTTTGATAGGACGCTTTCGGGTGTCGTAACAAGTTTTTTAAAACATTTTTCAAATAAAGTGTTCTGTTAACTATTTTTATAGGATACTATTTGAAAAAGTATACCTGTTTATAGGACAGTTCTCAAAAGTGTCTTATAAAATTAGCTAATACGACACTCAGAAAATGTCCTTAAAAACTTGTTATGACGCTCAAATGTGTCCTATAAACTTATTGTAACACCCTTAGATATGACCTTTTTCTGTTTGGTAAATACTCTATTAGGATGCTTATTTATTCTATGCGTCCTATAAACTTAATTTGGTTATAGTGTTGGTAGCTCACAAATCCCATTTTCTACCCATGTGGGACGATTTGTTAGTATACATAAGCATGATTGATTACAAGCAATGTGGATTGCCAATAAAATAACTATTTGGAAGGAAGGATAGTGGTTAATTACCTGTAAACGAACGGAGATTACAACCATCGGAAAGAACAGAAGGAACACGGGCCAAGCAGCAAGTGACATAACTACAATAACGCCGAAAAGTTGTATGACCACAGCAACGAATAGGATAACTGTGTTTGGTATCGTTACGTCCACTACACTTTGGTCTGTGGATACCTGCAAAAGGAGTTCGTAAAACTTTCCTTATAAAACTGTTCCTAAAAGGGTTTCTGTGAGACCTACCTGTTTCCATGAGACCACAAAATAACATTGAACCTTCTAGCAAAACATTGTGAACGTACAAAACACTCTGAACCTTCACAGCAAAGAACACTGCAAAGGTTTATAGTGATATATGTGCACTACAACGAAATTGAGTTTCTTGGACGCCTAAAATAAAAAGCGCGTTTATATAGGACCAAAGTTTATAAGACTACACACAAAAAAACCATTCTATATAAAAGTGTTACAAAAAGTTTATAGGACGCTTTTTGGTGATGTAACAAGTTTTTTAGAACATTTTTTAAGTAAAGCGTCCTATTAACTATTTTAGAGGACTTTATTTGAATAAGTGTCCTCTAAAAAGATAGGTTTATACGACATTTCTCAAAAGCATTCAATAAAATTAGTTAATCTGACATTTTATTTTGGAAATGTCCTAAAAAAATTGTTAAGACACTCAAAAGCGTCCTATAAACTTACTGTAACACTTTTAGATAAGACATTTTTTTTTGTTTAGTCCTATAAACTTGGGTCCTATAAAACGCTCCATTGGAACGTTTTTTTTTAATTTTAGACGTCCTATAAACTCAATTTTATGGTAGTGGTGAGACCACAAAATAACACCGAAACTTCACAGTAAAACATTGTGAAGTCACAAAAAACCTTGAACCTTCACAGCAAAAACACAAGTGAAGGTTTACCTTCACAGTATTTTTTATTATGAAGGTTCAGTGTTATTTTTATGATCTCACAGTTCTCACGGAAACAAGCTGGTATCACATGATCCCAAGTCTTTTAAGCAAACGAAAGCAAAAGAAGTGTTGACTTACTCTGTTTAGAACCCGTCCCGATGGGTTGGCATCAAAGAAAGACATGGGCGCACGAAAAATACAAGAATGCATTTTGTAAAACAATCGGTTGGCGGTCTCATAGCCAGCTTTCATAACAAGCATCGCTCTAGCTAGAACACAGAAAGCACACCCGATTCCAAACGCCACGTAAACGATAATGAGTTTAGATCCTCCAACACGAGTTACGCTACCTTCTGATGCAGGAGATGCCAACGCCATCCAATAATTGCCCGAGATTTGAAATATCTCGAAAAGAATTTGTGCTAACAATACGAGAAGTGCAAGCTTTCCTCCGTAAGCGGTTGTAATGTATTTCCAGTAAGTCGATGAACTAACTTTACCCTTTTCGCGTTCTTCTTTTTCCACGAGCTGCCTTTTCTTCCCCTCCGATTTACCGTTTTGACCGTTTATAGTATCTTGTTGGATATTCTTCTGGAAAGTTCCGTGGCTCTCGACCACACCCGAAATTTCAGACTCTGGTTTCTTTCGGGCTGAATCTATTTCCAGTAGAGCTTCTTTGTGTGCACCAACGAGTTGTATAAAGTCGCTTCCTGAGTTGAGAATATCGTCGTATTTTCCGGCTTGTGTAATTCTTCCGTTCTTCAAGACCTGGCGGAATTACCATCATATCCAGATAAGTATGTACGTTTATATATAGGGTTGGGTTCTGGGAGAAGTGCCAAATTCGGTGAGAAGCGTGAGAAGTGGTTATCAACCGTTGGAAGAGAAATGGACAAACATTAGGATGAGATGCCCCAAGATACATCGGATCAATTTTCCTTTTAAACCGCAATTCATGGGAGGGCATTTGATTAAAATGATCAACGGTTTGAAGTACTTCTCATACTTTTCACCAAAAATAGCACTTCTCACATGATCCCGTGCCTAATATATATAGGGCCAGGTTTAGGAAAAAATAGAAATTTCATTGAGGAACACTCTAATAACCATTCATTTTCATAGCATGCACATGTGCATACAAGAAATTTGTCCAATATATATGCGCACATGCATAGAAACAAGGAAACATCTTCAGTTACTTGTATGCACTGACACATACTGTATAGATGAATGGTTATTAGGGTGTTCCTCGGTTTTTTATTTTTGGGATTTTTTCTATTAACCTCTCTATATCAATGTGTGTGTGTATATATATATATATAGAGAGAGAGAGAGAGGTGGGTTCATACGAGAATGATGTCAATTTAAGAAAACGCGAGTATGTGTGTGTGTCTCTGTGTGTGTGTGTGTGTCTGTGTGCGTACAAGTAACTGAAGTTGTTTTTTGGTTTTATGCACCTGTGCATGTTATGCACATGAGCATACTTGAAAAATTGCTTGCAGATTACTTGTATGCACATGTGCATACCGTCCAAATCGACGGTTATAGGGCGTTCCTCAGTTTTCTATTTTTTGCGTTTTCCATGAAACAATTCTTCAAAAGCTTACCAGGATGATATCTGCATCAGCTAAAAACTCCACCTGATGCGTCACGTAAATCACCGTCTTCGACTTCAAGAACTCTAGAATACATTCCTGTCAACAAATTACCCAAATCTAGCAATTAAAATCCAAAAACTAACAACGATTCAAAGAGCAAATATACGTACGCAATTAACAAAACCGAAACAAATCAACAGTTGCTCTGTTATTAGGAATGAAAAGCAAAAAATCGAGAATCGAGAACCGGTCAAACTCACTTTGAAAAGATGACTTCCCGTATGAGCATCAACGGCGCTGAACGGATCATCAAACAGATAAACATCGGCATCTTGATAAAGAGCGCGCGCTATTTGTATCCTCTGTTTCTGACCCCCGCTCAAATTTACTCCCCGTTCGCCGATAACCGTCTGATCGCCAAACGAAAGAGCTTCTAGATCTTTCTTCAGCGCGCACGCTTCTAGAACCTTCTCGTACCTTCTTCTATCCATCTCCTTACCAAACAACACATTCTCTTCCACCTTCCCGCTCTGTATCCAAGGCGTCTGACCAACGTAAGCCCGCGAGCCACCGAGTTTGACCCGACCCGATAACCGACCCACTTCCCCTAGAATACAAGCTAGCAAGCTCGACTTTCCTGACCCAACACCGCCACAAATGGCAACCTTCATACCATGAAAAACTCCAAAGTTTACGTCAATTAACGTTGGATTAGAAGACATTACGTCCCACGAGAAATTCCCATCAACCACCTCGACCGCAGTGTCGGAATCACCTCTTGGGAGCGATTCTAGAATGGGATCTAAGTCGTCGAGACGGAGGAACGACGAAATACGATCTAGTGAGACTTTAGTCTGTGCGATCATAGATACGGTCGCGGGAAGATCCAACGCGGATTCTTGGAGAATTTTGAACGTTGCGAGAGCGGACAACACCTTCCCGGAGTCGAGCGGAGTGCCGAAAACCACACAAGTCCCGAAAGTGGCGATCGCCACAAACGAGGGCGCAACCCAGAACGCGAAAGTGGTCATCGCCTGGCTGAAAACGTATTTATACAACCAACGAGCCTCGTCATTTCTAAAATTGACGATTCTCGACAAGAACTTCATCTCCCAACCCTGAAGCTTTAGAATCCTCATGTTCTTCAAGATTTCGGACGTCGCTTTCATCCGTTTATCTTTATATTTCATCAACTTTTCTTGAAACTTCTTCTGAGAACGCCCTAACGGGATATTCGTCAAAACCACGAGCACGGTCGCAACGAAAGCCGCGAGCGAAGAAATCCCGAGATTTCTGTACAAAATCACGAGCGCCAAACCGACCTGCACGATCGCGAGCCACGGGTTGTGCATGTATCGGCTGAACTCGCCGATTCTTTCGGCATCGATCGCCATGAAATTAACGATCTCACCGTTCGACTTCCCGTGCTTCGACCGAGACGAAAGCGTCAAAATTTTTACGTAGATCATCGCAACAAGACCAGATCTAGCTTTGATTCCCGCTCGTTGGACCGTAAAATCTTGATGCCGTTGCGCAAAGCACTCGACGATCTTACCGACAACAAGAGCGGAAACTAGAAGAAAACCCTCATATGAATCCCGACTTCCGTTTAGATATTCCACAAACGTATCCATAAAGAACGGCCCGACGTACGTAGCAAAAGTGTACACGAGACCTAGAATCCCCGTGATTATAGCGTCGCTCCATATCGTCGAAACCACGGCCTTGGCGAGCCGAAAAGTGTTGACTTCGCCATTTTCTCGGTTACCTGACTCGAGACTATTTCGTAATACCGAAAAAGCCCTTCTTGCACCATCGGCACTATCGAGTTCCGGAACGTCTTCGAGATCCAACGGCCTCTTATATCCCGTAGCAATCAACGGGTGAATCCAAGAGAAAGTTAAACGACTACCAATTTTACTCGTTTTCGAACCGAATAACCCCACATAACATAGAAATAGCCCAATGGTAGCAGATAAAGCATCAAAAGCCAAGAATTGGGCTTCCAAATAATGGTTTTTCTTGTAGTAAACATAGTGAAATACAAGATATAAACAAGAGATGGCAAAAGAAGAAACCCATAAACCCCTAAACACAAAGGGATACATAGAATCATTGTTGTTAGAAAAATGGGTATGCAAGAATATAGAAACAAATAACCAAACAAGTGTTCCGAGAAGGGTATCGCGCGTTATAACGTTTTCGTCGGTCCGAACATTTCTGAACAAATAAGAATTAAGGTTCAAGAAACACATAGAGAGGTTAAGAAGCCAAAGAGCCACACAACAAAAGAGGGCTTGTTTGTGAAACAATAATATTGTTCCACCATTGTTAGATCTAAGCACTTTTTTATGACCTCCATAGGTGTTGTTTCTGGATTTTTTGGTGAAGAACAGAAGTAGCAAGAAGCCAAGGTGGATTGAAGTAGAAATTTTATGCAAGAGAGTGGGGTTTAGGAGGGAGTTGGTATAATCATCTGTGAATGGATTTGAAAGGGGAGAAAAGTTAAGTATGATACCCATTAATGATGCTTCAGGTTCTTTGAATTCATGTCTATGTTTATGAAATCATTGGTGTTGATGGCAGGAATGGGGGGTTTGGTGGATGTCTATCATTGGGTTAGGTACATCCTCAATTAAAAAAAGAACTACATATATATGATACTAATATATTATTGACCAAGAATATCAAGTCTCCCTCTCTTGTTCTTGTCCTTGTCCTTGTCCCTATATATATATATATTTGACCAAGAATATCAAGCCTCTCTCTCCCTATACATAGGTTCAGGGAAAAAACCTTAAATAATAAAAAGTTAGAGAAACATTTTGATAACTATTCATATGTAACGGTATATACATGTGCATACAAGAAATTAATGTTTTTTGTTTTTATACATACGTGCATATTATAAATTACTTGTATGCACATACCATTCAAACGAACCATTATAGTGGGTGTTCCTTAGTTTTTCATTTTTGTACGGTTT
>LUCG01087704.1:0-10744 GCA_001633085.1 Carthamus tinctorius | reverse complement strand
TGTAACCGACTCACCAGACGATGACACGTGACAGCCCAGTTACTCTTTTATTATATATAGATTTGGTAAGCGTTTATCGATAAGATTTATTATTATTTTTTAATTTTCTTAGGCACCTCTAATTCAACTATTAAAATAATATTATTAAAAATATTAAAAATGATAGGATCCTTTAACACTAAAAAAATGCAGGTACAAATTCACACTAAAATCAACTTTTATATAGAAGTAATTTTCCTTTTGAAAGATAATATGAAGGAGTTTGGATTTCATTATTTGTGAAATTCAAATTCCTTACGGAAATTTAAAGACACCATACCCAAAAACTAAATTAGGTTAATGCCTTAATGGAATTGACCATTCTAATTCGTTAAAATTTCACCCGATTTCAAGAAACCAAACGATAAATATATATCAAGTGGTTTCGCAAAAGGGTTGGGATGGTTGTTTTTGTATGCTTCCTGGAATAATAATTTGACATTTATACCATAAGTGTTACCGATAACCATAAAGGTAAGGGACTATTTGACGGTTGCTGAATGATTAAAGTAGTCAAAATGTTTAAATGACTTTTATAATATAGTACACAATAAAAGATTTTCAAATTCATTAAAGCCATTCGTAGCGGGGCATGTGGGCTGTCACCACGCCGATTCAACCGCATGCTTCTCTCTCACACCTTTTTTTTTATTGTATTGGGTATTTGGTTTGGGAGGGTTCGGGTACCAACAAAGAGAGCTCCAGAAGACTTATTGTGGGTCTATGGAAAAACTGATATGGGACAGAGGGTTCGGGTACTGATGGCCTAAGGCTGTGTTTGGCATNATGAGGAGCTTTTTGTAGTTTTTTCCAATTATACCCTTATTAATATTAATTATTAAATTCAAAGATACCCTTTTTGGTCATTTTACATACTCATAAGCTAGTTTTTACCAAACATAATTTATTCATAAGCTAGCTTACTTATCAATCAACAGCTAGCTTATCAGCTACCAGCTAACTTATCAGCTAGTATCCAAACATAGCCTAAGAGACACCTATTTTTTTTATCCTACACAAAACAGTGGTTAAAGCTAAAGCCAAGAAGAAGCAGATAAATACACAAAATCCAATGATATGCATCACACTCATCAGTCTAGGCATTATCAGTTAAAACATCGTAAAGGAGGGAGAGAGCTCCTCTCATCATTAATGGCGTCATCGTCTCCGGCGGCGGCGGTATCGCCGATGGTGATGGCTTATGCGTCGTCATTTCAGCCACCATCCTTCTCTTCCTGCCGATACTACACACATTCGTCAGTTTCAACCAACAATTCGATATCTAAACATAAAGCATCCATGTTTACTTTGAGACGTCCAATTTTCAAAACATCTCGCTTCTCATCCTCACCAAACAAACCTAGTTTCGGTTCCAATTTCAATTTCATTTTCAATTTCAACTTCAATCGGCGGGTGGCCGTGGCTAGGTCTAATTTGAAATTCCCTCTCATATCGCCTGACGACCAATGGGGCTTATGGACTGCTCTCTTCTCCACCGGTGCTTTCGGACTCTGGTAATCCAATTTCTCTTTCGATTGCTCGTTGCTTATTAAGAATTTCAAAATCAGAAGTCGTTGACTTAAGTATTTGATTGATTGCTAGATTATATCTGCATAATAAGTTCATTAAGATTGCGAGAAGCGATTAGAAGCTATATAGAGGAACACAAATTGATCCAAAGTTGTAACTGTGGTTTTATTGCATTGATTAGGAATCGATTAAGGCTGCTTTTGTTAAAAATAAGCTGGCTGATAAGCTATGTTTGGATGAATCATACGCTAGCTTATTGAAACGTTAGTTGGAGTAGCGTCTCAAGAGTTTTTTTGTAGCCTTTTCTAATTATACCCTTATTAATATTAATTATTATACCCCAAGATACCTATTTTGGTCATTTTATATACTCATAGGCTAGATTTTGCCAAACATAATTTATTCCTAAGCCAGCTTATCAGCTACTAGCTAGCTTATCGGCTAACAGCTAGCTTATCAGTTAGTTTTCCGAACACATCCTAAACCATTAGTGCTACTTCAGGATTTACTTATACGAACGGGTAAAGTTGTATGTACTATAATCAGTTAGACTTGTATCATTTTACATTGTGCAAATTTTGCTAATTAGGTTTTTGAATTTAAAGTCAAATTAAACCAGTTAGTTAGTCTGCAATGAAGTTTCAATAACTATCATTCTGAAGTTGAATTTCTTTTCCCTAGTTACTTGTTCTTTTTTTCTGGATGATTTCTATTCCCAATCTTGACTTCCACGATAGTTTGGATGCTAAATATAAAGCATCTCTAATAGCTCATCCAAAATGGAGAAAATGGAGAAAATGGAGATTTTAAGCTATGATTTTGATCCGACAGCTTCTTCAAAACTATCTCCAAAATGGAGAAAGTAGGAGAGATAAATGTTTTTTCTCCAAATATAGCGAGAACTCCAAAAATGATTACTAAAGGAGAGAACCAATAGGAAACTTTGAAAATAAAAAGTCAGAGAGAGACATTAGTAGCCTTGTGGTCGGTAACATCCTTGGGAGGGACAGTGGATGACATCCTTGTCTACCCGGGTTCGATTCATGGGGTGAGCATGTGGCGATACCCTGACCGTGGGTCAACTTTCGGGTCAGTCCATGGTCGCCGAGGATTAGTCGGGTGCCCGTATGGATCCCGGATACCTCGTCAATTTCGTGTCGGGACGTGTGCGTGAGTTATCTGCCGTTCATTTTTTTTTAATGTTACAATCATTGTTGAAATCTCCAAAATAGAGAATCTGTTAGAGATGAATGGATTTTTTTTGGAGATTTTGACATTTGGTTCTCCATTATGGAGAATCTGCTGGAGATGCTCTTTGTTAATTTGAATATTCGATCGAGTTTCAGTAAGCTCTGTTGGCTTCTTTGGTTATGCATAGGAAAGGAGCAAGTAAAAGAATACATGGAATGGCATGCTTATTTGTGAATGTATAATTAAAGGTCAGAAAGAACCAAGATCGGGAGGATGATTAGTGCGGCACTAGTGAGCATCTTGTTGGGCCTTGCCGCCAGTAATATTGGCGTTATTCCTCACGAAGCACGGGCATACTCAGTTGTCATGGAATTCCTTCTACCTTTGACTATCCCATTAATGTTGTTTAGAGCTGATATGCGAAATGTAATGAAATCAACTGGGAAGCTACTCTTGGCCTTTTTGGTCGGATCAGGTCATATTTCTTAAACGAACAATCATAGTGTGTGGTTACCTTCGGTTTAAGTATGGAAATTTCATCCTTGTACATGACTAGAGTAAGCTGTCGATGTTTATTCCTTTTAGGGGCTGTTTGGTTGGTTTTCCGTTAAGTCATGTATGGATAAAGTTGTCTGTGTGGGTTAATCTGTCTGTCTAGATTGGGAAGACTTTTGTTTGGTTTTTCATAGATGGAAGGAACATGTTTTTAACTCGGAGGAACATGTTTTGAAACAACTTGGCTTTTTGCATAAAGCTCTCCCCTAAAAGCTTACTGAACAAGCCACTTTTTATATCATTAAGCCACTGCCAAACAGTCATGCATAGCTGATCAAATAAACTATAAGTGCCATTAACTCATTAAGCCGCTAACAAACAGGCCCTTAGTCGGTTAAAGGTTGGACACATGGTTAAAGGTTGCACTTAATGGTAAATCTTTTATAGCACACCGTCTAGCATTTTTCAGTCACTATGTGTGCACACCCACACATGCTAATGGTACAAGATTGCTCATATAAAAACTAGTGAAATATGCGCAGTTCACCCTCTGTTTCATGATAAGGAAAATCTAAGATTGCAGTAGATTGTTTTTTTTTTCATCAGGCTTGCATAATTTCATGTTTTTATTTTCTTATAATGTTGCAGTTGCCACCGCAGTTGGAACATTAGTGGCATTCCTGATTGTTCCTATGCGATCACTTGGTCAAGATAGTTGGAAGATTGCTTCTGCTCTCATGGCTAGTTACATAGGAGGAGGTGATTAATCTTGAATTCATATACACACACAGACACTGGGTTGACATCTTACACATGAGCTTATGGAGAGTGCATGTATGAAGTGCCATCATCGATTGAGCCACTATGCTATTTGTCGGCTTATTTAGATCATTTGTTGGAATTCGCTTCTCTTTTTGTAAATCTTAATCCTCTACATTTGTTGGTATTCACAAACATTAGTGAGCATAAACAAGGACCAAAGTGACCAGTTACCTTAAACAAGGGCATAATTATGTTTTTGTTTTCTATTTTGTAGCTATAAACTATGTTGCAGTATCGGACGCACTTGGTGTTTCTCCGTCTGTTGTTGCAGCTGGTGTAGCTGCAGATAACGTTATCTGTGCGTTATATTTTATGGTGCTGTTTGCATTAGGCTCTAAACTTCCAACAGAGGCTTCGGTATCAACCAATGGTGAGTATTAATGACCTCATTACTGGGATCAAATAGACCCCAAGGTGTTCTCTTCTCTATTTTCTGTTGCCACCTGTAACTTATGTCAAATGGCAGATCCGGCAAATAGTTCGGACTCTGGTTCTCGTGACAATGTATCCGTGCTACAAACAGCTACTGCACTTGCTGTTTCTTTTGCAATCTGCAAAGGTGGCACGCATATCGTTCAATCGCTAAGATTTCAGGGTGGCACTCTTCCAACAGTTACTGCAATTGTCGTGATTTTGGCAACTTTACTACCCAGACAGATCGGTTACCTTGCACCAGCTGGTGATGCCATTGCTGCGATATCGATTCAGGTGCTAAAAGAGTATCTTTCTTTCATATTTTCTTAGCCAACCACATGTGCAATTGCTTGCACAAGTTTTTATGGAAGGGTGTCTTGGGCTAATTCCCGGACTAATCCCTGCAAATTATAGCTGTAAGACATCAACCCTGATAAACTTAATGGCCACAATTGTTGTGGATGCCTGTAATTGAATCTTGGGCAGCTGGGATAATCCACCACATCCCCTGAGCCTGAACCAGACCACTACGCCCCAACCCTTGTGGTATGCTTGCACAAGTTATGCCCACAAAACCACAAGGGCGGTGGTGTACAGGCAAAAGGCCTGGGGGGATGTGGTGGACTATCCCATCTACCCCGGGTTGAGTCCAGGCGCTAGCATCCTGTGGCTAGACTTAGTCTCGGACGGCCATATCTTAATTACCAAGTTGCCAAGGATGTAGTCTAGGCAAAGCCTAGATAAACCTTTCCAAAAAAAAGTTACGACCCACAAATGAGCTCGATTATTTTTCCCATAACTTACCATTTTGATGACGATATAGGTATTTTTTGCCGTATTGGGTGCGAGTGGGAGCATATGGAACGTCATCAACGTGGCGCCTTCCATCTTCGTGTTTGCTTTTATTCAAGTAACAGTGCATCTTATTGTGATTCTTGGACTAGGAAAGGTGCTTAATTTGGACCTAAAACTACTGCTTTTAGCATCAAATGCCAACATTGGAGGTCCTACAACAGCATCTGGGATGGCAGTAGCCAAAGGCTGGGGATCTTTGGTGGTCCCCGGAATTCTTGTGGGTATTTTTGGAATTTCAATAGCAACATACCTTGCATATTTCTTTGGAATTTTTATCCTAAAAGGGATGTAACTTTATGATGTTATTTTTTCAGTTAAGTTAAAAGTAGGTTTATCTTTTCATCATCAAAGTCCGTAGATGTCATCTTTCCAATGTCTAATTTGTTATTCAGTAGACATACCCATGTTCCCTACAGCAAATTTTAAAAGACATTATTGCCCTTTTCATGGAGGGGTGGATAAAGGTAGTAATTTGGGAATTCAATGATGTTTGATTTGATAGAATGTATTTGAAAGATTTGAAATTTGTGAATGAATTTTGAATTTTTGAATTTTAGAATTTGAAATGTAATTGAATTCTACAAACTATAAACATGTTAACACTTAGGCTATCGGTATCCGAGTCCTTCGAGCGTCTGTCACGTCTGTGTCATATCAGCTTTACCATAAACCCACTATAAGTTCTCTGGAGCCCTCTCTGTTAGTACCCGGACGGCCGAACCCTTGCAAACCAAATACCCAATACAACTAAAAGAAAAAGTGTGAGAGAGGGAGAGGAGCGGGTTACTCGGCTTCCCCACGCCGCCCCCGCCTGCCGAGCCCTAGCCACCGTTGCTCATGTCCTTATTGGTAGTGTTGATGCTCTACCTCTATCCAAACTGTAATCATGTTAATAATAAAATAGATTGTTTATACTAATTATTTGTACAATATAATAAAAAATATTGGCATGTAAACACAACAATCTTACTTTAAAAACAAATTATTTTATTTATTTATAAATACATACAAGGTATTTTTTTAATTGGAATTGTGGGTCAATGTGATCTAAGAAGTACAAATTGCAAGTACGTTTCACTTCTCTCTACCTTCCAATCCTTCAAAGGTATTCAAGTGTACTACACTTTTTAGGGTTAACAAATGTACTACATTCTTCATTTATTTTCTAATATATTTTCCTTTTTAAATAAATAATACGTAATTTTATTATTATAGATTAACATGACGTATTTTTTTTAATATCTGTCTCGAGAATCAAGATGATACTACAATTAGAAGTCAACTATTCCTAAATCGTGTTGTACTTACGACTAACTTCATACTTCTCGAGTTTATAGCTTATAAATGAACTATTGATAACATATTCTATTTTCACAACAACCCAGATAATGCAATCAGAATAGCTGGTATTAGACTTTCAGATTTGTACCCTATAACTGCTCTAATGTTACACTTTTTTTTTTTCAAACGATATAATATATAGTATTTTTATGTTTTAAAAACAACCTGACGTATTTGTATAAATTATTTAGCTCGGGAATCAATGTATTGCAAAGGTCAATATTGGCAAAAGCTGTATAGATACATTCAACTGACAATAACTAACACTAGAACTAATTTATACTCAAAATAAATTATGTACTACTTTTTTACATCGATCGAAATGTAACATATATTCTTCGCACCTACCTTTGTACTTGTTTCATTTTCAAAATTTAAAGATAGTAGTATGCAATTTTTAAAAACTTTTTTAATGTAAAAACATAAACATTTACACATAATAATTACAACAAAATTTAACGTTTCTATTGAAAATAGCTTAAGGAAAATAGCTTGATGCAAGTTCCAACATCCAGGAAAAGATGCTTTTAAAACTAAGGTTAGGTTTCAACAAGAAGTTGATGTTAACGTGCAAAGTGACTAATTAAGCCTTTGATGAGAAGTGAATGAACATTATGATGAAAATACACTAGATCAATTCCTTTCTAAAGCGCAATTCATAGGACGACATGAGATTAAAAGTGATCAACGGTTCGAATCCACATACTTTCACATTAACCTCAACCTTTTTACACCATCTTTTGCCTTTAAAACGTACTATATACTAAATATGTATTACAACCTTTTTATTTCGTTTTCAAAATAATAAGAAATGACTATCCTTTATAATCTTAAGAATAACATGATGTACTCTTTAAAGTATTTAGCTTGGAATTAAGATGCCATTGCATTCAAAAGTCAATGGTTATTAAGGTCCTGTTTACCAAACGCTTNAACACTATCATTTACTTACGGGGTAAGATTTTAGTCCACAAAAACGGTATCGTATGTAACATTTTACCCGGTAAGCGCTAACCGTGGTAAGAGACGATGGCGCTCACTTACCGGGTAAGACTTTCATCCTTGCCTTTGCTCTTACTCGGGTAAGATTCCTTGCGATATGCTTCTCATAAAGTAAAATGACTTGGTAAGCGCTTACCTGGGTAAGTGTTTAGTAAAAAGTTTGTCTACCTAGGACTAAACCGAATACCAACAATTTTTGAATTCAAATATTCAAAATTTAAAAGGAAAGCTACACAAATCACATATGTTCTTAACACTATTTTATCTTATATCGTTTTCCCTCAATTCTAATCTCATACTTGGATTGAGATGATTGAATGATTTTTAAAATCATACATATACACATACACATACACATATATACATATAATATATGTCATAGAGAAAAGTTCAAATGTGAACCNTTTAATTCAATGCCCTCCCATGAATCGCGCCTAGTCATCCGCCGTGGAGCTTACGTGGCGCCTAGTCATCCGCCACGTGTCGTGCTCTCGGCTGTCCTCACGTTCACAACCAAAAAATGGTTCACATTTGAACCCACCCCATATGTCATATGTGTATATATATAATATATGAAATATGAAAAGAGGGTTTGGGTTGACATTTAGATGTATGTCCCTCTTCCATTTTGGAGGGTATTTAAGACTAAATCACTCTTACTAGCTAAAGCACATCATATTTTCCCTTTATTTTTTTTGGAAAGAACTTCCGGTTCTTGAAGCGAAGATGGAACGACTTACAGTGGTAAGAATGGTGTTGCTTCTTGTGTTCGTTGGGTGGCTCTTCATGTGGGTTATGCTGCCAACAAACACCTACTATTTTTCATGGCTCCCCATCCTCTCGAAACGCCTAGACTCTACTTATTTTCGTGAACAAGGTTTGCTAAATTAATTAAATCATGTTACTTTTATGCTTATGTTCATGTGGATGCTTTATGGCCATGGCCCTTTAATTATCAAATTTGTTTTCCAATCTTAAAGATTGATACCATTGATTTATAACTAATTTTATATATGTTGTTCTTTTTTAGGGACAAATCTTGTGCTTTTCTCGTTTCCGATAATGTTCTTGGCATCTTTGGGCTCTGTTTACCTCCATTTTCAGAAGAAATCTTGTTGTGAAAGGTTGAAGTATATATATATTGATCACTCGGATTCATTCGAGGGTTGAATTAATTTACAACCCTGGAGTGTACCTGATTAGTTAAAAATAGCTAGCTAGAAAGTGCATATATATACTTGAATATTGATCCAAACTAATTATAATTGGCAGTAATCTCATCAAAAGGAAGTGGTTGAACTCATGGAAACGGCCAGTGATTGTGGTGAATCCTCTAGGGATCGTGAGTGCGATGGAGCTCATGTTTGCAGCCATGTTCATCGTGCTATTAGTATGGTCTCTAGCCAATTACTTGCACGTCAGCTTCGGTCACCTTCATTTGCATATGTATCCCTATTCACAAGAAGTGTAAGTAGTATTCGACATTCCCAATTTTCTTCATTTCTTTCTTTAAATTTCGACATTTATAAAGATATGGGGCTAGAAAATAGAACGTATTGACATCTTATCTAACGAACACAAGAATAAGAAAGTTGTAAGAGAAGATCTTTTACTTTATTTTTTGTTGGATGAAACCATAAATAATGTTCATGTGGTTATTAAATTAACCTCAATATATTTTTTAACCTTAAAAAAAGTTATTTGTATATATTCAGGTTAATTTAATAACAACTTTATTTGCGGTTATACCTTTTAGTTCTTCGCTAAATAGCGTATAATTGGCCTTAACCTTATAGTTTTTAAGGTTAGATTTGGTTTTTTTACCCAAATGCCCAAAACCAGTTCCTACAATTATTGGAGTAATTATAAATTTTGGAGTAAACTATGTTTTTTGTCTGTGGTTTGTCGAAAACCATTGTGTTTGTCGTCCCTATACTTTTAAAATTACGATTTTCATTCTTATGATTTATAATTTATTATTTTTATTATTGTGGTTCACAGTTCATTGCTTTTTTTCGTCTCCCATAAGTTAACTTTAGGGACGAAATTCCCAATTCCGAAACCACATGAACGAAAATTGTAACTTTTAACAAACCATAGGGACAAAAAGGTAATTTACTATGATTAACATGCAGATGGCAAGGCAAGTTCCGTAGCGTATGGTTGAGACTCGGGTACATCGGAAACACGACATGGGCATTTCTGTTCTTTCCGGTGACCCGTGGATCGTCCATATTACAAGTGGTCGGGCTTACATCAGAGTCGAGCATCAAATACCACATCTGGCTCGGCCATCTATCGATGGTTCTCTTCACGGCACATAGCGTTGGTTTCATTATCTATTGGGCCATGCTTGATCAGATGGCTTATGTACTTCTCTCGTTTCAATTCTCTTTCTTTAAATATTAACATTAATGATAGATATTTCTAAGAAAAGGTCTAAAACCTCTTACCCTCTTTTGAAATTTTAAGAGGTGCAACCATCCACCTCTTATTTTTTTAGATGTGAAATCAGACTTCAGACCTCTTAAAAAAAAAACGACACCTAAGTCCGTAAGGTCTGAATACGTCGTGGTGATCATGTAGGTGTGGGAATGGAGCAGGACTTACGTTTCAAACGTAGCCGGAGAAATTGCGTTCGTACTTGCGTTGGTCATATGGGTGACGAGCATCCGTCGCATAAGGCGAAAGATGTTCGAGCTTTTCTACTATGCTCATCAGACCTACATTCTCTACCTATTTTTCTACATCATCCATGTCGGGGTTGCGTACTTTTGCTTGATCCTTCCTGGGATTTTCCTTTTCCTCATCGACCGATATTTGAGATTCTTGCAATCACGAACAAATGTTCGGGTTATCGCTGCCCGTATTTTGCCTTGTGACACCCTTGAACTTAACTTCTCCAAGATTGCAGGTAAGATGATGCAAAATCTTTAAGGGTCTGTTTGTTTTGAGGGAATGGAATGGAATGGAATGGATTTTAAGTAGTAGCTAAAACCAAAAGGGATTTTAAAATGTGTAAGCATCAAATGTGTAAGCATTTTTGAAATTGTGA
>LUCG01087596.1:0-13190 GCA_001633085.1 Carthamus tinctorius | reverse complement strand
CTCGGGTTCACCACTATGTAGTGCCCAAGCCTTTACCACTAGGCTAACACTCCTTTGGTCCCTTAGTAATTTCCTTGTCTTCAATCTATCCTCTGAATGGGTTTTTGTGCATCGATGATCAAAGATTCGGTCATTTTGGTTTCATTAGCTCCATGCATTCTGAAACATGACAAAATGCCGTATAAACCTACTAAATTCACACTGTCCTTATCTTTGACCATTTTTCTTGTTTTTCTTTAGTTTTACTAGTATTTATGTGTGTATGGTTAATGTCTGAAGTTGAACCTGTCTAATTTCTAGCATGAAATATTATAGTTCCAATGGTTGGAAGTAGAACCTATGCCGGTAGGCATAACATGTCTTTAACCTCTTAACGGTTTTTCCCCTAATTATTATATTTTATTTTGAATTGATGAAATCTAGGGACCATGGACGTAGATTTATCACCGGAAGTTGGACCAACCGAAGAGACGGTTCAAGCGTTGTTGGACTATTTGGTTGGTCCATTGCTACCTTTAAAGCATAGCGAAATTGCAAAGGGAGTACCGTCCGAACCCCAACAGAAGTCTGTTGCCAAACAGGTAAGTGTCGTCTCCCTTTTTGGCACTCAAGCATCTGATATTTTTTGATCTTGCTCAAGCTCTGCTCGCTTGTCTGTTAATGAATCACTGAATGGTTCATAAACTTCTGTTTGATTCGATACTGTTTTCTTCTATTGTTTCATGATTTATTCAGTATAAATCTAAAATTTTCTCATAATTATTACTCTAATTCTTTCAAGCAGCAGCCCTCTATGGCATGCTGACATCAAATTATAAGGCAGCATGTGCAGGAGGAGCCTTGATGTGAGCTCATAAGGAACTAATGAGATTGCATAGCAATTTGGGGCAACAAAGTTGATTACCGGCAACCCTAACCGGACCACACGGAACCCGCCTCCAAGTACACCAATGTAGGGGGATTTTTCTGGCTCAGTCAGTGGCTGAGGCTACGGGGGGACCGGGATGGAACCAGGGACTTGTCTTGTATTTTATCCAAAGTTACTCTGCCCCTTTGCCAACTGAGCTACATGCCAGAGGCGAGATTGCATAGCAATGGTATGTCTCGTAAGTGAGAGGCATATTGATTTTGATATTATTAGGAGGACAACCCTTGTTTAGGGACGCACTAGAGTTACTTGATGAGGAATTGAAGCAGGATTAGGCGTTGATCAAAGACTGTCTAGGATTTTGGAAAGAGTTTTTCATTCCGAAGCGAAAATGTGAATATATAAGGTATATTGATCAGCTGCGGGTCAAAACCTGTGAAGTAGCTTATTTTAGTATAGGGTGTTGTATGCCCACGAGGTGCAAATCGAGTGTGGATGCAGTCGAATAATGATAGCCTCTCATTCATTTATTAAAGTTTCAACAGAGCTTGGATACTGCTTGGATGTGAATGAGGGGCAGTTCAAATTTGGCTATGGTGTGGGTGAGATTCGACTTAGCTATTATTTTATTATTTCAGTTTCTGGCTTCAAGACTTCAAATGCTTCCAACTCCAAGAAGGAAACATATGTTTCAAACACTTGGCATCTTATATGGCGTTGTATAAAAACCAAATATAAAAGATTCACATTCGGACTTAAGATAACTTTGGTTTGACATTTTTTTTTCCATTTCTATCCTCTCTTTTTCGTTCTATTACTACTCTTCAGCAGTCTATTTTTTCTGCTGTATGTCTCCTCTGCGTGTTTCTGCTTTATTTTCCCTCTCTTTTTCAATATATTTCTTGTTTGCTTTTTATTTATTTATCAGTATTCATAGGCTTGTTTTACGTGTGATTTACAAGAGAGTTTAATCAAGTACTTTGATGAATTATTCTTGTATGAGTTTAGATTATTTGATGTTGGGATTTAAGTTATTTGGACTACGTTACGCAATTTCATGCTTTTGTTCCTAACATAGACTTCTTTTATTTTGATTATGGATCTACTACCAGAAATTCAATGCGTAATCTCAGCAACACTAGCACATGCACATGTATATCATACATGTATGCATGTCTCTATATTTATAGAGGGAGGTTCAGGGGAAAACCTCAAAAAAATGAAAAATTGAGGAATACCCTGGTAGCCCTTGCCCTTCATCTTACAAGTAAATTAAGTTGTTTTTTGGTTTTTATGCACATGTGCATGTTACAAATTACTTGTATACACAAGTAAATTAAGCTGTTTTTTGGTTTCAAAATGCTGAATTCATTCACCCAATACCTAATTGCTTCTGCATCTGGTCTGCTTTCAGGTTCATGCTGCTGCAGTACTTTACAATTACTATCATATCAAGCACCACCGAGAAAGAGAGTTTCTAAAGTTTGACCAGTTTTGTAACTTGGCTATAATGTTCAAACCGAGTATATTACTACATATGAAATACAGGCGTCAGTCTGATAGCCGCATTTTAGATGACCCTGAAAATCAGCTTTCACTAACCGAAAAAGCAATTATGAATGCATGCACCATATCCGAGACTTTGCTGGATGCTTCTGCTAATATCTCAAGTATAGTAAAAGAATGGCCGATAAGCAAAGTGGCGGTCCTGTTAGTAGACTCCAAGAGAGAGAACTGCTTCCTACAGTTCGACAATGGAGTATGGTCGGTCATTGAGAAGGACCTTTCTTCTGAAGCGAATGGAATTGGGAGTGAAAGTAAAACAAACAAGAAAAGGAGAATGTTATATATGAAAAGCGATGATGCAGAAGAAGAAGCTATGCTTCAGCAGCTTGCGTTTTCTGCTGTCAAGGAAGTTGCAGGTACAACTGTATTGCTATTAGTTATGAACTAGAGCAAGCAACATGGTTCCTATGCATGATTGCTTAAAGGGATAGTTATTAATAGATTAAATTACTGTTTTGGTCCCTCTGCCGATTCTTTTTGGTTTTTGTCCCTACAGTTTGTTTATTCCAATTTTGTCATCTTGATTTGCCATATTGCTCTATTTTGGTCCCTCCCTCTAAAGCTGTTAACCTCCATCCGTTAATCCCAACTTTCTTCCATTTTTTTTTAAATGATAAAAGACCAATATGCACCTAAGTCAAAGGATGGATGTCAAAAGCTGTTAGACAAGCTGGCAAAATTGGAACAAACTGTAGGGACAAAAACCAAGAAAATCGACAAAACGCAGGACCTAAACTGTAATTTACTCATTATTATTCCTCACAATCAACTATGTTCCTTTAGCTCATATCCCTTACTAATATAACTTCAGTATGATAAAAACCATTGTTGTCGTTTAACTGAACTTCATTGATACTTTGATATGATTTTTACACTGAAACAGGAATCAGGACTGGTGAACTTACGGTTTTGGAAGGCCATGTAGTTTATTCTTTGAGTCGAGCAATGACTGCTACTCGCTTTTACATTGTACAAAGCACCCAATCAATCAGCGAGGAGAGTTTGGTTCCTATTCAAGATGCTATTTGTAGGTTAGTACTAGTTTGTACATTCATTTATGAAGCGTTAAGGCCTTAGTATGCTATTTTAAGAATTGAATATGTAATGACAATAAACAAGCATCCCCTTTGAGCCTGCCTGCGAATGAACTTGCATCATTTGGTATGTAAGTAGCTCAATCATGTTTTAAAGATGGCAATAAGATATTCACACAGATTCACACACACACATCACTAGTTATAGTCATTAGATGCCTATTGGCTTAAGCTATGACACATCAAATTTAAAACGTTTTGAAATTGTACTTGGGTCTGATGGCACATTTATCTTATTGAAGCAATTAGCGCCATCATTATATGTGGATGTGGATTTTTGGCATTGAGATTAGAGACCTCATTCATATCATTTCCATTACAAGTACTCCCTCCATCCCATAATAAGTGTTCGCATTTCTATTTTATTTTGTCCCCAAAAAAGTGCCACTTTAAAAAATTATTGCCTACTTTCCAGTTCTACCTTTAATTATGAGATGGAGAAATTCATTATTCCCTCTATATCAAGAGTAAAGTTGTCATTTAGTTGATTAAGAAGTGTAATGATAAAAACTTTGGACATTTATTTTGGGATGGAGATAGTATATCTTTTGGGTATCCATGTTCATGTCATCCAACGGCTATCTGAAATAAGCATACACAAATATTATTTGGATGGGAATGTCTATGTAGATTTCTGCATTTTCTAACATAGCATGGCTGTATTACTGCTGTGTAGCTTACAGGGCCCTGTGGTAACGAAGAGTTCAGGCAGTTGGGTAATCACTCCTGTTGTTGAGTACTATCATCTTCTTCCATATGCTGAGAAAATATCAGAGTGGTTCTCAAGGTAACTTAGTTTTGTCTTAATACACAAATCCATGGTACAATTGCTTCTACCAGGTATAATTTCTATCTAAGCTTGATGAACATTCCTAACACAAAAACCTTGCTCCAAGCTTGAGCAGTACAAATTCTGTATAATTCTGGAGATTTTTGTAGTATCTGTTAGCCATATGACTGATGAACACCGGACTAATTTGAGTAAAATAGGAACTGTGTTAGACATCAATTGAATGATTACAATAGGGTTTCTCGGCTTTCGAGATGCTCAGTTTTCTCCCATGGATTTTGCCTTTTGCCAAAAACAAACACAAAACTAATCGATTCTCTTCCCCCTTTTCAGCCCTTATTTACATTGCTGTATGCTATTAACTGCCTTTCTCACTCCGCATCTCCTACTTGTACCGATGCCTTTATTGCTTGTACCTGTTTTGACCTAGCCTACCACTATTGACTATTTAACCTAAGGTGTAAGAGTCACTTAGTAAGGACTAAGGAGTTTTTCTACAAGTGCATTGTACAAGGAGAGCATCATCCGGTACACAATAACCACTAAAGATAAGGTCAAATATCGGAGAAGTGATGTTTACATGCCGATGTGTCTTTTCTTAAACTCAAAGTGTACCACACGAACATGATCATTTCACATGTATAGTCTAGTTGATAAACCAACAACCGTGTTCGTATCTATATATGGTAAAGGATCCTTTTATCCATATCCCTGTATAATGTGTGAAAGGTTGTGTGTCATAAGGTGTCCAAGAACAAGAGTCCCTCAGACATTGAAGTTTTAAAATTTTTGATGGAAATATGCAATTGGTTAATATAGTTGAAACATAATAAAACAATGTATATCCCAAAGAAAATACAACATAAAAACTTGAAATTTGGATGCCTATTTTTTGAGTCACAATGATTCACATAAATTGCTAATTTTTTCTAGGTAAGACTTGTTATTACTTTTCAATCGAGTAGGAGGCTTCTTTTTCGATAAAACATCAAACAAAGTGACAAGTATCAAGATTATAATGCAAGGGGTAAAAACTCAAGTTAAAATGAGAATCATAAAGCTCTATATCTATATGTGAAGTGACCTCCAAGAAAAGATTATTATCCAATTCCATACCATTCGTATAAGTTCAGACCAGGAATCTTTAAATATCTAACTTTATCAGAATCAAATAGCAACCGCATTAATGTTGTTAAGGATATAATATCCGGCACATAGATTCGAATCGGTTCTGCATTCCTTGATTTTTACAAGTGGGTGGAGAAGCTTCTTTTGGTGTTGGTCTTATACCATGATTTTCAGTTTGTCTCTTTATTTGTTCTTATTCAGTTATCAGATGCATGTGCACTGTTAAATATGGATGATAGTGTGTAGTTACATATATGAAAAAAAAGTGAATTGATAGTGTTCAATCATGGATGCTATTTAAGGGAAATAATGCATTATAGTCATGTGAACAAACACGTAAACATGTGCATATTATGAAGATATATTCGATGATTGGTAGATATTGGAATTTTGAGATTAGAAACGAATATTTCTTTGTATTCCTATGTAAAGATCAATTGCTTGTTTCTATACTTGTATGAAGCAATTTTACCTACAACCGGTGAAACTAGGGAACCATTTATATATCAATCTTGATACTTCTACATTTGCCTATTAGGCTATTACACCATATACTTCTAGACCACCCTCAAGTAGGGGAGTATCTGTCAATCATTCCCAACTTGGAGCAAGTGTATTTACATTTAGGTTGTTGAAGCGCTTTAGTTAACATGTTTACAGTTTCCCTATGTGATGGAATATATACTAGATCAATGGTACCTTCTAACTTATGAAAATAGATCTAAATCCGATAAATGTTGTACTACTTTGCAACCTGCTAGGAAGGCGCCACGTGATGTCGTCACTTCTCACTCGATAGAATTCCCATTTGAACAAGAAGTCATGGAAACGAAAAGTTCTAATGGCAACAAGATAGCGACATCTTATGGTGATGGCTTGAAGCAGGAAGATATGAATGGAGCAAGTGGATCAAGCGATGAGGGCATTGATAGACCCATGGTTTCCTTGCAAAAAGGAAATCAAAATACTAAGTTTCATGCACAACTCAAGGTTTATCGTCATGAAAAGAGGACTACTACAACAAATGCTTTCAGCAACAAGGTGAATTATCTTCGTTATGTCATTATAATTTTAGTTTGACGTTTTGGTCTCCCTTTTAAATATTATTCTAGACTCTAGTACACTTGTTAAAAGACATGCAAATGATTTGGAAATACGAATAAAATCCAGATAGTGGAGATGAAGATTGTTGGAATAATTGCATTCACATAGGTGAAAAAGGAATAAGAGAAAGGAAAAAGTCTCACTTTTTATTGATCAATGGAACTACAGAGAAATACCATATTTAAAGCAGTAGGTTGTCACTGACAACCCTTTATTCTAGGAAACTGAAACCATCATTATTCTACTAACAAACTATTAGAGAAACCATTATTATCCTATTATTAAACTATTAGAGAAAATAAATCTAACTTATCTTAGAGATAACAATGAAACAAATTTTCTACACTCCTCCTCAAGCTAGGGTATGGATGTCAATCGTACCCAACTTGGATCTTAGCTCTTTGAACCCTCGTCTTGGCAGCGCCTTTGTTAGGATATCTGCAATTTGTTGTTTTGATGGCTCAAATTCCAGCTCAAGTTCTCTTCCTTCTAAATTCTCTTTGATGAGGTGTCTGTCCAACTCCACATGTTTTGTTCTCTCGTGATGCTTTGGGTTTCTTGCTATATCAATTGCTGCGTTGTTGTCGTTGTACAGTTTCTTTGGATCATTATAAGTGATTTTTAGCTCTTTCAATACTCTTCTCAGCCATTTCCTCTCACAGATGCCATGGCACATCGAGAAACAACTTGTTTCTTGCTTCTCTACATTGCAAGATTTTCCCATATGTAACTGCAGTACCCAATAGTGGATCTCCCATCAGTTCGTGACCCACCCCAATCAACATCAGTAAAGACCTTTATCTCCCCGTCCTTTGATCTGTTGAAGAACAACCCCATTTCCTGGGTTTTGTTTAATTATTGAAGGATGCGGAACACAACAACTTGATCATCTTCTGTTGGTTGGTTCGTGCATTTGCTCATCATTCCCACAACATATCTTATGTCAGGTCTTGTATTGTATATTTGTATGTGCCAAGTAGATTAGCTTTCCCACTAATCTTTGATAGCTTCCTTTATCTGTTAACTTTCTACCCTCGCTTTGATGTTTCCCTTGTGGATCCATGGGTGTTGAAGCCGACTTGTGTCCCACATTCCAGTTTCCTTTAGTAGATCAATGGTATATTTTCTTTGTGACAATGATTCCCTTGGGTGATCTAGCAACTTCCATCCCAAGGAAGTACTCGAGTCTTCCCAAGTCTTTTATCTCGAGTTCTTTTGCTAGCATGTCCTTTAGATGACCGTGTTCCTCCACGTGATCCCCTGTTAGGGTTATGTCATCTATATACACGATTATGATGGCTTTCTTTCTTGTTGTGGAGTTCTTGATGAACATCGTGTGATCGGTTTGGCATTGAGTGAACCCATGCTGTTTCACCACTCGGCTTAGTTGCTCAAACTAGGCCGTTGGTGATTCCTTTAGTCCATAAAGTGACCTTTTTAATTTACAGACTTTACCAAAAGATTCTACTGGTTTGATTCTCGGTGGTATATCCATGTATACCTCTTCTTCTGGCTCCCCATTAAGAAAGGCATTTTTTATATTAAGTTGGTGAAGAGGCCACCAATCTAAGTTTGCTGCAAGGAGAGTAATACCCCTTATAGAGTTAAGCTTTGCTACAGGTGCAAATGTCTCCCCATTGTCCAATCCATATGATTGTGTAAACCCCTTGGCTACCAACCTTAGCCTTGAACCGCATCAGCATTATATTTCACTGTGAAAACCCATTTCTGTATGAAGTACTGTGCAAAACTGGTATGGAGTTTGGCACCATTTGAGACAAAATGTGATAATTCATCTGAAATGTTCTCCCTCTGAATATTAGATTTTGGGAAAAAAAGGTTGTTTTTCAAAAATGTGTCATCCATTGAATTACAAACCTTCTTTGTGGAAGGGAAGTAGCATTGAATTACAAACCCTTTTTGTGGAAGGGAAGTAGCATTTGTATCCTTTTTGGTTAAATAACCAAGGAAGATACACTTGACTTGAGAGACCTAGGATCGAGTTTGCTGCGACTTTGTGGTGGAATATGAACAAATGTTGTACATTCAAGTACTTTTAGAGGAACATTCGATAGAAATCTAATATGAGGATATGTGGTTATGAGTGTTTGAAGAGGTGTTTGAAAATTAAGAACCCTAGATGGCATGCGATTGATCAAGTAGTTTGCCGATAAGATGGCATCATCCTAGAACATGGATGGAGAAGTAAAGAGAAGTGAGCGAGCAACCTTCGGAATATGTCTGTTTTTTCTCTCAGCTACTCCGTTTTGTTGCGGGGTATCAACACATGAACTAAGAGGACTATCCCATTATCATATAGGATCCTAAACTTGATTCAAAGAATTTAGTTCCATAATCGATTTTCAAAACTGGATCTTTGCGTGAAATTGATTTTCTATTATTTTGTGAAACACTTGGAAAACATGTCTCACTTCAGAGTTATCTTTCATTAGAAAGATCCAAGTGACACGAATATGGTCATCAATAAAGGTGACCCACCATCTAGATCGAGAGATGTTCTTTGTTCTAGATGGTCCCCATATATCGCTGTGAATTAAGTAGAATAGATAGGATGCTTTGCATTGCATGGTTGAAGTGGATATGAATTTCGACCGTGTCTTGAAAGTTGACAAACTTCACATTGAATCAGAACCGAGTTTTTATTAATCTAATCAGGAAATAGCCTTTTTAAGTAAACGAAATAGGGATGCCCTGATCTAAAATGCCAAATAAGAAGATCCTCCCTCTGTTGGTGGGTGGATTGAAAACAAGCACCGGTTGGGTTTTTTGGTGGCTTTACCATAGACTTTGTCTTCAATAGGAAGAGGTTCCCATGCACTTTAGCACTGCCAATCATCCTACTCGAGCTCGAGTTCTGAAATTCGCACAAAGTAGACGACATCTTAGTGGTACAATTGTGAACCTTCATGAGTTTAATAATAGATATTAAGTTATAAGTAAGGTTAGGAACATGAAGAATAGAGTTAAGAGTAATGTTTTTTGAGATAGTAACCGTACGTCCATACCTATACCCTTTACGTCTAATAGTAATCCATCAGTTGTCCCAACTCTAGCCCCAGTCCACAATCCATTAGGAGGCTGGAGATTATCATGTAAATTTATGTTCTTGATCCTTGGCTCCCGAGTCCACAATCCATTCCTGGTTATTCAACTTAGCATTTAGGGCGGTTGGCACATGATCTTTCTGAGCAATGGCAGCAGAGTACCATTTCCCCTGATCGCTGATTGGATTGTGGTCTGGAGCATCCTTTGCAACGCTTCCATTTGTTCCTGATTGAACGGAAGTTTTCCATTGCTGCAGCATGACTCGATGATCTGGACGGTTGCCTTACCGGGAGGTTTTCCATGTATTTTCCAGTTAATATCTTTTGTATGACCTGAGATCTTGCAATGGTCACACCAAGGACGGATACCTGATTGTTGACTATAGCTCATTGATGAATCGCTGCTGCGGAAGCTTCCTTGCGATTGTCAGGAACCATTGCTGCCTTTTCTGGTTGCTAGGGCAGAACTTCCGGTAGCTATTTGATTTTTGGTAGACCCCAATCACTTTTCTGCGAGTTTTTTCTTGACGGACCTACGAGAAAGCTTCTCTTACACTTGGTAATGGCTTACAACTTAGAATCCTTCCTCGAACCTCATCGTGGTTTTGGTTTAGCCCAAGCAAGAGCTTGTATACGCGTTCTTTTTTGTGGATCTCTTTGTATTGTCAACTCCAAGATACTTCTTCCTGGACATCTAATTGTTGCCAGTAGCGGGTTAATAGATTGAAATATTCTTTGACGGTTCGTTCATCTTGACGAAGCTCATGTAATACTCCTTTGATTTCAAAGATTTCTTAGGCATTATCTTTGTTGGAGTATGTCTCTTGGACTGCCTCCCAAATCTCCTTGGCTGTCTTGTAGTACATGAAATTCTAACCAGTTTCGTTCGTCATTGAGTTCGATAACCATGACATTAACATGTTCTCTGTCTTCCATGTCCGGTAATTCTGACTATCTTCTTCCGGGGCTGCTGTTGCTCCTGTTAGATAGTCTTCTTTCCCTTTACTGCTTATGAAGATTGTCATCTAATGCGACCATTGGTTGAAGTTGTGGCCGTTGAGTTTGTGGCCGGTGATTGGGATGATCCCACCTCTAGAGATGATGGGTGTTATGTTGGACATAGAAGATCAATTTTGCGGTGTATCGGAAGATTGGCTCTCGGCTTTGCTCACCATGACTGTTTTTAACGTATTTAGTCATCAATTTTAGATGGCTTCAGGACGAAGAGATGGATCAGAACTGCTCTGATACCATGTATATGAATAAGAGAAAGGAAAAAATCTCACCTTTTATTGATCAATCGAATTACAGAGAAATACCATATTTAAAATAGTAGGCTGTAACTGACAGCCCTTTATTATAGGTAACAAAAACCATCATTATCCTTCTAACAAACTATTAGAGAAACCATCACTATTGTACTAAGTACTAACAAACTATTAGAGAATACATCTAACTTATCTTAGAGCAAACAATGAAACAGATTTTCCACAGTTTATATATTGTATGGTCTTATCACCCCAACCCTTTTCTCTATCTCATTAGCCCCTCGCTTACACAATGTATGCATATTTCCGTAATCGTTTTATTGTATTATAAGCCTAATTACATACCTAGTTTTGCTTGTAACTCAACATTAGCTAATGGAAACTCTACTTCTATATTTCAAATGAACTCGAGACATATATTTCAACTCATCTCAAGAAAAAAAAACTAAATTCATGACAACAAGAGAAAGTTACGTACATAGGTTGGTTATAGCATATACATGTTGCATTTACAGGGAACAAGTTTAAATCATTTTCATGCAAAACAAGTAGTCAATTATCCAACACGTGTTGAGCAAGGCTAAAAATGGAAACTGCCCTTATTGTAAGGAGATGAAAGAACCAATGCCTCAAAATATAAACTCCTTCCAATACACTTGTTGAATTCTTCGAATCTATTCCAATCCTTCACGTCCTTTTTGCACAACCACTTTCTCATTTGATTGATTAAAATTTTATGTACACGACCTATTGTTATATCCTCAATCTACAACTAGTTACATGGTACCAAGGGAACAAAAAAAAAGAAACTAATAATACAACAAAAGGATAAAACATATGATAGAACACATACTGAATAACTAAATGTAATTGTTTATATACTATACTCCCCCTCTAGCTGAGTTGCATATGTTTTACAACCCTAGCTTGGAATTGACCTTGTCAAAGCTTGTGCTTAGAAGAGCCTTGGTTAGACCGTCAACAATATGAATTCAAGTAGGAATGTAGCTCAATCGTATGACATCACAGGTCACTTTTTCATAAATGTAATGTTTGTCAATATTGACATATTATGTTTGGTCATTATAAACAAGATCCTTGGCAATAAGTATAACTCCTCGGTTATCATCGTACATCTTTGTGGATTCAGAAGCTTTTAACTCTCATTTTGAGCTATAGTCTTTCTGTCCATAAACCTTCACATCTCCTTATAGAAACAACACGATGTTATGCTTCTACATTGCTTTTGGAGACTACTGCTTATTTTTTGTGTCATTTATAACTATTATATGATATATAGAATCATTATACAAGATTTTTGGGCAATATGGTCTTTTTAACAATTTAGTTTTGTCCTGTCTTGTCAAACTATCCAAACACTAGGCATACAACCAGAGTTGTCAAAAGCGAAAAGCGCACCGAAGCGCAAAGGGTCCTGGGGCTTAAAGCGCGAAGCGCAAAGCGAAGCGCGGGCTTCACGAAGGTGAAGCGCACAATGTTATATATATAATTATATATATAGTCATATAATTTAAATAAAATGACATCTTAAACATCAATCATCAAAGCTCAAACATAGTCTTAAATATCAAAGGTCAAACATAGTTTTAAATATCAAAATAAACATCAAAGATCAAACATAGTTTTAAATATCAAAATAACATTAGACATAGTTAATCATGAAAGATCACTCATCAAACTCATCACTCATCACTATCATCATCAGCACTAAGCGCAAAGTCATCCTCCCCCTCCTCCTCCGTTTCATCATCCCCAATATCTTCTTCTTCTTCTTCTTCGGTGTCACTCTTCTCTATGATGACAACTTCATCCTCTTCATCTTCATCTATGAGACGTGGTGTGGAACGTGCGGCTACTTTTCCTTTTTTCTTTCCACTTGAGCTAGCTTTCACATTTTTTCCTTCTAGTTTTATGCTCACGCTCATATGCTCCGGAAGCTATACCCACATCTTTCCACGTCAAGTCATTATCATCAAACACATAGTCCTCATCTTCTTGTTCATCTTCATACATCCTTCCAACCAACCACTATTGCTATCATTNTCATAGCGTTCTTTCAAAGCTCGGTTATACTTCACATAGACTAAACAATTGAGTCTACCCTGCTCAAGTCGATTTCTCCTTTTGCTATGAATCTGTAGAGTCAAAACTCAAAAGTTAAAGTTTTTCTATGATGCTTCTTACTCATAATCCCAACATTCAAATTTTAAACAACTTACGTGGCCAAAAATACTCCAATTGCGCTCGCAACCAGTGGCACTACAAGTAAGGCTAAGGACTCTAATA
>LUCG01087569.1:3383-14743 GCA_001633085.1 Carthamus tinctorius | reverse complement strand
GTAGAGATTATTAAAGGGGGAGAATGGTCAAAGCCGCATTTGTTGACCGAGATGAGTGGTTGAAATCACTTATTTACTTCGTATTTTTTTAGCACTTCTCATTTGAACCTAATACTATATATATATATATATACATTAACGTATGAAATATTGAAATCGGTTTGTTAGTCACGATTTAACCATGCGTATGTTAGATAACATATTTACTTTTGATAAAATTATTCTTTAGGGCCGGGTTCGGGGTACGGGTTTTGGTAAACCCAAGAAAATAAAAAAATTACAGAGGATCAAGATCCGTAATTACAAATCCAACTATAATTTTCTTTTTAACGAAAATATTTAGAAAAAAAAAATGGCCTACCTCTATACTTAAAGAGGATATATTACGTTAATGCAAAATAGAAAGAGAAATTACTAAAAAGACTAATTTTGTTGAATATTTTTGCTTGTTAAATCAAACCCCTTTACTTCTCCATAAAAGCATGAAAAGTTATATTTTTGGAAGACGAATATTTATTCAACAAAAATAAATAAAGCATTGATGCTCAAAAATCGACAAATCTAACCAACCTCAAATAAACCTACTCAATTCAAAATTGTATAAACCAAAGGCACATATATTTCAAGGATCACATTCATTTGTTAATCATGTTAGCTAACAACTAATGTTGATCATCAATGGTTAAGATTGACTTTCTAGTTTATACAGATTTTAATAAATTCTTAAAATATGGGAGGTGGCCCACATATGCGGAAAAAAAGGGGGAAATGAGAAATCTTATTCATCCATTTTTGGTTAACATGGTTAACACAAATCACACGGTTAACAAATGAATCAACCTCTATATTCCAAATGCTTCCAAATCCAAATCCCTTAAAACCATTCTCTCAAACCAAACGTCCCTTGAATGTTTTTTGGAGCATCACTCGATTCTCCGTATGTTTATGAGCATCACTTGAATGTTAATCATTTTAATCAATGGTTAACAAATGAATTAACCTCTGTATCCGTATGTTTTTTGTTTTCATATAGACAACGACAAGCAATCTTTTAAGTTTATGGGCATGATAAATTTCAATATGATCTAGTATCCACGGTTTTAGACCTTGGAATTATAGCTTCTTGTGATTTTTTCATGATTTCCTATCTTTAATATATTTGTTTCTAATAATCTTACTTTTTTATTTCGTTTTTTGTTAGGTGTGGAGTGAGGTGTTGTTGTTGGGTAGAAATAGCTTTTATGATATGATGTTGGATTGACGTGCGGTTTTAAAGAGGTTGTATATCATAGTGACTTGAGAAGGAAAGTACAAGTGTTACGTCATGTGTAGATTTTGAGTAGAAAATATAACGAGCAAACTTATAAAGAAACAACAAAATTAGTAAAAGGCGAAAAGGGGACAAAAATTATAGTCGGACCTTGTCTCCCCTTGCATAACAAAGGGTAAATGAGTCGGAAATAGGGACACAAATATGTTGTATCCGAAACGGGAATATTTAGAAAGTTATAAAAGAAGATTTTTGGGGCAGAAAAGACAGCCTCTATTTCAAGGACGGATCCAAAACTTTGTTTTCTTTTTGGAGCAGATCCAAATTTATGTTCTTCAAAATATGGAACAAAAAAAAGATTGGTTCCTTTTTGGTTCCACAAAATGATAACCTTTGAAATTAGTTTCCCAAAGAAAAATTTTAGAAAAATAAGAATAAACACAAATTTGGTTCTATTTTGTTGCAATTTATGAGCAATTAGGTGCATTAGTTTACCATACTTTAACTCATTCGAATTTTCCCTCAAATTAAACTATCGTTTACCGTTTAATTTCATTTAACTGAATTCCTTCTAACTAGATGATAACTCGGGGTATCCTTAGATATTAATAGTAGTTGGTAACAAGCATTTCATCTAGATTAGATGATACGTTAGGAAATACGATCAGAAACTAATCTTACAAGTCAGAGCATTTTTGTCTTTTTTATACCGTTCAACTTATTTAGAAACATAAATAGGGTTGCCAATTTCCTTCCAAAAATTTCAAGTTTCGATTTTGAATCTTTTTCTTACACAAGTAATTCATACCCAGATAACAAGATTGAATCTTGCAACAACAAAAACATGTATAGCTTTAAACAAAAAACATTGTTTAACATATGAACTTTTTTAACCTTTCATAGTTATCTCATTCACTTTACGATTTCATCTATGAATTTAAGTTAAAAAATTGAAACAACCAAACTTCATACACGAAAAAAGAAAGTAATTTAATTCCAAAACTAACCGAATTTAATGGAAATGGAGATACAATCCAATTTAAGGAATGAATGGAATTAAAATTGATTTTAAGAGATAAAAAGAAATAAACTTATCTCCAAAAACAAAACACAAATTATTCCAAAATTGCCCGTTATCTAATTGTATTTAATTTCTTTCATTTTTCATCAGTTTATAAATTATAACCCATAGATTAACCATAAACATTGATCAAGAATATGATCGATTTAAACAGTTTTGTAAAGTTAGTACTAATTAATTGATTAGCAAATGGTTATGCCTCTTCATGAACATATTGATCATGCTTGCCTTAAAAACTGTATATGCTCAACTAGCTTTATCAGCCTCAACTTAACTTGAGATTTAAATAATAAAAAAACAGATTTACTAAATTAAACAAGTTTTATTTTACGTTCTCAACAATCAACAACAAGTCGAACTTAAATAACCATTAAAAGCTTAAATCATTATCACATTTGCATTCACACTAGTAATTAATGAACCTTTTATCTATAAAATTTGAAACCTTATCTACACTTTATAAAGTTAGAAATTTGTAATAGGTTTTTATTTATAGACTAAAATAGCTTGACTTATAATTTTTGGTCCACTTCACTTTTATGTTACACAATTACCATGGTTATCTTGTTTGAATGGGCCCTTGTTTCTCACGTGCTTTTTAATAAGTATTATTTTAAATAATTAACATGTGGTCAAATTAAATTAAGCTTTTAAGAAAGTAATCATCATTAACTAATAATCTAATATGGTTGTTGGACTCTCAATTTTAAGGGCAAAAAGGATATTTCACAAAATAAGAGAAGATTTTTCTTAATACAAAAAATTAACACTAGTAACAAATTTAATGTTCTTATGCGAAAATTTGATTATTTAATTGATATTTATTAGTTACATGTGCAATTATGAAATAAATCTGTGAGGACTCCAAAAAATTACCAAAACTTGCATATTTAAGTTAGATCAAAGATTCGTAAAGAAAGTTTCATAATTTTATATAACAAACAATCTCCAAATGCCTATTTGATTAAAACACACTTCGTAATTTTATATAATAAACAAACTCTAAATGCCGATTTGATTTGTGAGATTTAGAATTCGATTTTATTTCAATCTCACGTTTAATTTAAAGAAAAAATCAGAATTAAAATCTTACGATTTATAAGTCTCATTGTGATTGGTATATGAAGAATTCATAAAAAAAGATCGTAACAGTATTTAAAAAAAATGTTAAAACAATTTTCTTTTGTAAGAATCAATTAATAAAAAATAATTTTTATTAATTTCATAATTAAACATACTTTGTCTTAAAGTGTCTGTATGTAATCTTACAAATTAAACACATCGCAGATTTCAACAGATTTTATGAAATCTAAGAGAATGTTTGGCATTGCTTATTTAAAACAACTCATGCTTTCTATAAAAGTGTTTATAAACTTATGTGATGTTACACCAGAGTTTTATACAAGATGTTTGGGACTATCTTATAGTGGAATCAAAATGTAATAAGTTAATAAGTTATTTTTAATGCATGACAAATAGGAAAATAAATGATAAAGAGGTAACTTATGGCAGTACCACATCGAAATGAAGTTGTTTGATTGTTGTTAAATGGTTAAGTGTTGGATGATTAAGTGGTCATAATAATTAAGGGGCTCTTTTAATATAGTTTAAAATGCAATATGGTTGTTTGGTAATTGTTGAGAAAGAAATCATGACACTTATGATGTGTTTGACAAAACAAACTAGCTTATAGTATATGTTTGGATTGACTATAAGCTATCTTATTGAAACATTAGTTGGAGCAATGTTTTATGAGCTTTTGCAGTTCTTTCAATTATACCATTATTAATATAAATTATTATACTCCAAAATACTCTTTTAGGCCATTTTACATGTTCATAAGCTAATTTTTGTCAAACATAATTTATTCATAAGTTAATTTATCATCTACTAGCTAGCTTATTAGTTAACAGCTACTAGCTAGCTTATCAGCTAGTTTGTCAAACACAATCTTAATGGTTACGAGAGACCCAATATACAAAAGCATTCAAAAGGATTTTAGAGCCATTAACAGACAATTCTTTTTTTTCTTTTTTGTCAAACAAGATTTACCTCTTAATGATTCTAATGTTTCCTCTTAATGAAATTGTTAAGTGTTAAACAAACAGATCCAAGTTAATAACTCTTTATATCAATTTGACATCGGTACAAACATTTTTTTTTCCTCGTTCAAATACCAAAAAATTCTTTATTTCTGATCAAAATAAGTTAATAAGCACCATCCACAGTGGTCACGACGCTTGCCAATAGTACCAATCGCCACATCAGTTTTCCACTATCTTACCAAAACCTTACCAATCAACTACAACCATACCAATCTAAATAATTAATAAAAAAAGGAAAAGAAAGAAAAGAAGAGAGGGAAAGAAGAGAGAGAGAGAGAGGGTGGGGTGGGGTAGTCTAAGGAGTCAGCATGGCCATGCCGATTTCACTCTTTGTCAATCAACCACGATGGTGTTGACGGCCTTGCCAATCGATACCAAAACCTTGCCGCTCCCCTTACCGGTCCATTGTGGATGGTCTTAAATAAGCAACCCCAAACACACCTTGATTCTCCCAAAAAAAAACCATAAAACTCAATTTCATCATTTTATTCTAATCAATCTAGACCTTATCTTTATGGTATGAAATTACCAAAAAAAAAAAAGACTCTAGAGACATGAAAGCAAGAAACAACAAGAATATTATAATAAAAAAGTGTAATCCTAACAATTTATATAATAATAGGAGAGAATAACTATGAGTAGTTAGTTTTTTATGTTATTTTTGTATTTTAATGAAGCTTCTTGGAGATAGATGGATGATGGATGGGTCAATTAAATCATGTTTTCCAAATGTGCTTCTAACCGCGTATACGCTATCACGTTTATTTAACCATAACCCCCAAAATATCATATTCACCCCCTTGTCTATCATCTAATTCCATTTCACCCCCCCTATCTATAATATCTTTTGAAAAATGAGACACTGTCATTTCCTTAAGCATCTTTATCAGACTGACACACGATCATTATGCGTGTGTGTGTGTGTGAGAGAGTGAGAGAGAGAGTGAGAGAGAGAGAGAGAGAGAATCAATGGATGTATCGCATTGGTAGAGAAGCAGTGTTTGTGCTTAAACTGAAGACCTCGTTTGTATGAATTATGTTATATCTCCACCGATGGGACAAGTTATATAAATGCAGCTTAAAACTTCATACGTAAGGCGCGTGTCTTAAGAACACAACCAAATGAATGATTGTTTGATTTAATTTATGAAATAGTTGTCTTTTGATAAAGAAATTTGTGTGTGATGTAAATTGTAAAAACATTGTGTGCTGAGAAGAGACTTTTATTTTTTAAAGTAGTTACTTGTGTTAGAGCATCTCCGATGATGTCTTATCTGAAGTATATAGTTTTTTTTTGGGAGGGGGGTTACTCCAACAAATTTGTGAGAAAGATAATTAAAAATCTCTAAATTTGAAGATTTCTCAACAAAAAAAAAACAGCTACCTATGATAGAAAAATAACTTCTTATGCATTCTATTAACAGAAACGTTGCAAGTTAAATTTTTTAACAGATAAAAATAATATTATATTAGTTGTGTTGAATATTTTAATAATATAATTAGTTGTGTAATCTCCAATATAAAGAATTTGTTAGAGATGAAGGTAATTTTTGTTGAAGATTTAACTTTTTTACTTCTACATTTAGAGAAGTTGTTAGAGATACTTTTAGCAGCTTTACAGCTACTTGATCTGGCTGCTATAGAGGGGAACGAAACAAATATTACTTGATACTGCTCTAAAAACTCATATAAGTCATAGATCGATGTGCTCTTACATGACGTCTTAGTTTGGACTTTACTAATGACATCAAACAACTAATATTCAGATCCACATAACAAGGTTTGGAAAGATAAAAAAAAAGTATAAACCAATATATCTAATTCACACATCAAAAACACCACTATGCATTGGTGTATTTGTGTTGTTTTCCAATTGCATCATTGTATAAAATATCGATGTCAATCCAAAATGAAATATTCCATCACTAATAACAAAATAGGGGAATATGAGGAATAAAATAAATGTTGTTAGTAAAGCAATATAACAATTGATAATTGGAATATATGTACTTTTTTTTGCCATCGATGTGTAACACAGTTGATTCTATGATGTTATATTATAAAGCATTTCCAACCGTGAGTCTGAAGATAGAGATTTTGGAGATCATTTTTAATCCAAAAGCTACTATGAAAATATTTGTTTAAACCATAGAAAACAAGTGAGAGAAGTTATAAATATCCAATTTGAGAGATTTTTAAAAGTCGATATTGAAAACAGAAAGAAAAAAAATTGTTAATTTATATTTCCAGCAATGAGATTCAGTCTTATCTGGTATAATGAATTTACAAAATGTTATAACACCTATAGTCAATGTTAAAATCTCATAAAATAACATATCTGTAAGGGTCAAGCGTAAAATTTTATTTTTGAAGGTGTTTTGACAAACTTATGCTAATTCAAGTTTTACGAATGTAAAAAGTAAGTCAGAATTCATCTGGGGACTATGCACTGAAACTTAAAATTAGTCAACTAACAAACCGTTACATATCTGATTCACCATTCACACGATACCTTTGCAAAAAAGTTGGTGTGGACTAACTCGGGGGGTTACTTATATTTTATATTTGGAAATAGAAGATAACAAAAAGAAATAAGGACCAGAAACAAACAGCCCTTGAGACTTAAAATTTAGTCTACTTCAAAAAAAGACATAAAAACTACAAGGGTTGTGGCATATTGGTTGAGTTCCTAACGAACGTGGTGGAATATTCCATCTGTCCATGTTCGAATCCAGGCATACACAACAATTACGACCACTAAACTATCAAAAGCTAACGTCTTACAGTCATAAATTGTAAGCATTAGTCTAGACGAGATCGGGGGTTACTTATATTTTCTTATTTGGAAAATAGAATATATAACAAAAAGAGAAATAAGGACTGGAAACGTAATTAACCGATTCTTTAAGGTTGAATTTATAACTTTTCTCACTCCAAACCTTCTACTTCCCCCTGTTGAAAAGAAGTCCAACGTCAAATGAATCTTCCTCCCTATCTCCTTCACCGCGTTCATACGCTGTCGTTTCTTTCCCTAACCCTCACACGCGCTACTTTACGCTCTCACTTNTATCTATATATCTATATCTATATATGTATATATATATCAATCTTCAACTCCTTCACTTCCATTATCACTTGTTCACATCTCTTTCTTAAGAACTCTGCTTCCTTTTTCACATTCCAATCTTCAAATTCATCGATTTCACACTCAAATTCTTCAGATTCTTATATATATACATATACATATATATAGAGCAATTCAGTAATTCTATGGAGATCAGTTCGATTCCGTTTCTGAATCAAGAAGAATACTCGTATTTCTACAGTTTCTTCCAGGAGCTTGACGGAAACCCTCACACCGCCGTACCTGAAATCCAGACCAGCAAGCGCCGGAAGATAGACGAAGTAAGTGACAGCAGCACAAACATTTACAGTACAAACAATTCATTGAAGGAGATCCTGAACACGATCTCGTTCATGGACGAGATACCTGACTCCGATTTCGGATCGGAGATACAGATGCCTAATTCCGGTTTCGACTTCGAAGTGCCTAGTTCCGGTTTCGGATCGGAGACGGTGGAGTTGGAGAGGGGGAGGGCGAGGAAAACGCCTCCGCCGAGGCTCGATGCGGCGGCGATGGAGGAGTCGAGCTCCGGCGGAAGCAGCGGAGGCGGCGGAGGAGGACAGCGGAGGCTGTGGGTGAAGGAGAGATCGAAAGGATGGTGGGAGTACTACAACAGCGATGAATGCCCGAACGAGGAGTTCAAACGAGCTTTCCGAATGAGCAAATCGACGTTTAACATGATCTGCGACGAGCTGGACGGCGTCGTCACGAAGAAGGACACGATGCTCCGCCTCGCGATCCCGGTCCGGCAGCGCGTCGCCGTGTGCCTCTACCGTCTCGCCACGGGCGACCCGCTGCGGACCGTGTCGAACCTCTTCGGGCTCGGCATCTCGACCTGCCACAAGCTCGTGCTCGAGGTCTGCGCCGCGATCAAGAACGTCCTGATGCCGAAGTTCCTCCAATGGCCCAGCGATCAAAAGCTAGAACAGATCAAGTCCGACTTCCAATCGATCTCCGGGATCCCGAACGTCTCCGGATCGATCTACACCACGCACATCTCCATCATCGCCCCCAAGGCCACGCCCGCGGCCTACTTCAACAAGAAGCACACCGAGCGCAACCAGAAGCCGTCGTACTCCACCACCGTGCAGGGCGTCGTGGACTCGAACGGCATCTTCACCGACGTCTGCATCGGGTACCCCGGCGCGATGTCCGACGACAAGATCCTCGAGAAATCCGCGCTGTCGCAACGGTTCACCAAGGGATACCTGAAGAACATATGGATTGTAGGCAATTCCAATTATCCGCTCCTCGACTGGCTTCTGGTGCCCTACGGGCACCAGAACCAGACGTGGAGCCAGCACTCGTTCAACGAGAAGATCGAGCAAATCCAGGGGACCGCAAAGGATGCGTTCATGAGATTGAAAGGACGGTGGGCTTGCCTGCAGAAACGGACGGAGGTGAAGCTTCAGGATCTTCCGGTGGTGTTGGGTGCGTGTTGTGTGCTGCATAATATCTGCGAGCTAAACGGAGAAGCCATGGATTCCGATTTGAGGTTCGAGCTTTTCGACGACGAGGTTCCGGTGGCGGAGGGTAGTTCGGTAATTGCGGCACAGGCGAGGGATAGTATTGCGCATAATCTGTTGCATTGTAGCCATGGAGTTGGAGTTGGAGGGAATGTTTTTTAAATTTGATTATTTTATAGTATATTTTTGTAAGTTTAATAAAATAAAAATGTTTTTTTTCGTAAGAGAAAAAATAATTACGAAAAAATGGATGTAATTTTGAATACAAGTTACTTTTTTTTTATAAAATTATTGGTTTTATATGAAATTTATCTATTGTTTTGTTGATTATTGATACCTGGTTTAACTGATTGTTCGGATTTCGAAAACTTTATTTAACTGATTAGTCAAATGTTATAGAGAACGATTAATTTACTATTTGATTTGGAAAGTGCTTTATAAATGATGTTTCACAATCTGTAGTACTTTCACATATGAAGTTAAGGGGAAGTATCGAGAGGGAAAGATGAAAAGGACTTTAAAAAGAGAGTCAAAGAGTGCTTGAAATTTTCGAAAGGGAAGGGAAGGGAAGTGGATGGGGGTCGACGATGCGTCCCTATCTGTAAGAATTTTGTATTTGAAGTTGAAAAGCTTTAGATGTGTATATGAGGTATTGATCACTTGTAATCTCATTCCCTCTTGTGAATTTCACTTTTTAAGGGAATTGATCTGGTGCATCACGATGCATCTTATTTCATTGAATCTCATCCCAGTGTGCGCCCATTTCTCCACCGACAGTGAACCCAACCTTACCCAGCAAGTGCTTACTGGGTTGAAGAAGCTTACCAACAATCAATTTCAATGGTTGGGAATGTTATACGATAAGGTAAGTGAAGATAATGCCTTTGTTGGTAAACACTTACTCGATAAGCGATTGGTAAACGACCCCTTAGTCCATTTTTCTAACGGCCATTAAGTGAATGGCATTGTTGTCAACCTTTTTGTCTTTTCACTCACAAAACACAACGGTGACCAAATAATATAATTGATATTGATGGTTGAAAGGCCAAATAAGGTCAATAAAAAGACGAAAATGCACTTACGTTTAACAAAGTTTTATAACACTTATTGAAGCAAATTAAATTCAAACGTTTTTAATAAAACCACAAGGACCAATTTTATTTTTTTGAACAACCAACCAGATATTAAAACAAATAAACCCCCACCCATTCAGAGAGAACCCATCATAGGTGCTGGGCAAAAGCCATTTAGCTTGTGAGAAGTAAGCCAACTTGACCCTTTTGTTAATCCACTCGAACGTTGTTTTCTGGCACTCAAAAAACTTGTCACGCAATCGCTTATTATCCTAAAAAATGAGATTATTCCGATTGTTCCATAGCAAGTATTAAAAAAATCCACTTGACGCCAACCCACATTGCTTTCCCTTGAATCGCTTCTAATAAACTGGGATCTTCTTGGAATAAGTACGTTAATGATGTTACCTCGTTTATATTTTTGTAGCACGACACCCCAACTCGTTCCCACAAGTTTTTCATTTCCGCACACCCAAACAAAGCATGATCATGATCCTCTACAGCTTCCCCACACCTCGGGGAAATCACGGAGTGATGTCCATCCTCATGTCGTTTAACCTCGACCGAGTGGGAATCTGACCACATTTTAGTCTCCATGTAAAAACATTTACCTCTTTTGGAACAATTGAGCACCACAATGTACTCTCCGAATCTCTTCCCACTTCCCCTCCCTCCCTAAGATTTCCCTTAGCTTCTTCACGAAAAATCCTTCACTACGTGCCCCCTCCTACTCCCACTTATCCTTCCCCTCTCTCACTGGTTTCTACCCTTGTAATTTCCTCACAAGTTCTTCTAGTTCCCCGACCTCCCTCCCTCTCGACTCCCGTCTCCACCTCCACCTCCACCTCCATTCCCATATTTCTTCAACCCATTCCCCCCTATCCGCTATATTTGCCTTTATATTCTCTTCCAATCTACTAAGCCTAGGGAACTCCGTTGCTAGTGGTCTACTACCCAACCATCTATCCTCCCAAAACCTCGACCTACTTTCACCCCCTACAACTTTCCGGAAAGATCCCGAGAAGTTGTAACCCTCTTCATCCAACGACTTCCCTACCTCTATTATTTTTCCCCACGTCAACTCTATCCCCCTCTCGCCATTATCCCTACCCCATAACCCCCAACCCTTCCATATAAACTTTGAACAACTTTCACCCGAAGTACGTCATCCTTCGAAAGGAAGCGTCACCACCATTTCGCCAAAAGAGATCTATTCATTGTCTTAAGACAACCAATATTCA
>LUCG01087510.1:0-10226 GCA_001633085.1 Carthamus tinctorius | reverse complement strand
GTTCACAACCAAAAAGTGGTTCACATTTGAACCCACCCCTATATATATATATATATATAAAGGGTATGAATTGGGTTGAGCCCGATTTTCATAGTGGTACGAGATATGAAAGGTTTGTGATGATTTAGGAGAAGATAATAAGAGGGTGTTTGGGATTGCTTTTTGAGGTCCAAAAGTGCATTTGGTCAAAAGCGTTTATTGACTTATGGTGGTGGGAAAATGAGTTTTTAAAAAAAGTGTTTGTATTAGCTTTTGTGGTGGTAAAAGTCAATAAGTCAATAAGTTAAAGAGTGTTTGGGTTAAAAAGTAGAGTTATGTGAGAGAGAAAAGTTAAAAGCCAAAAGCCAAAATCAAAAATGCCACCTTTTTCTGACTTTTTAAAAACAATTTTTCCTTCTTACTTCAAAAGCACTTTTGAAAAGTGCTTCTCAGGTTGCCAAACAATATTTTTAACTTATTGGCTTTTTAAAAAGCCAATAAGTCAATAAGCACTTTTTAAAAGTAATCCCAAACACCATCTAAAAAGTTTATGTGACGCTCATATTGAGATTCCTTCCATTGATGACTGTTAAAAGAATGTGTCAATTGAAAGTAATTTGGTCATTTTTTTATTTTCTTAAATGTTTTTATGAATTAAAAATAGTTGTACAAATTATTTAAGTAGTAAAAATCTTCAAACCTTATAAAGAGAAAGGAAAAACACAAACACAAACTCATCCCCACCGTCAAACCGCATTGCCCTTTCACCCCATCGTCTATGTGGTTCATTCAAACCTTAGAACAAACCACCTATCACTTAAAATCTCATTGGTTGCCATCTCATCATCCACTAGTCACAGCTTACCGTCCCTGACACTACAACCTATTTCTCAAAAGAACCCCTCCCTATAACCAGGGACGGAGCCAGAAACTAATTTGTGTGGGAGCAAACTCTGAACAACGATCTTAATTCTAAAAAAGTATAAAAAACCCTCCAACATGTCAACAATAAGGGTGCGTTCGTCTTGCGGAAATGGATTGGAATGGAATGGATTTCGAAGAGGGATTTGGATTTGGAAGGATTTTGATTTTGAGGGATTTGGATTCTAAATCCGTAATAAATATTGTTCGTTTTGTAGGATTTGGAATGAGATTTTGAGGGATTTGGATTCTAAATCTTGTTCCTCCTTGAACCATCCACTTAGAATCCCTCAAAATCCCCCCATTTATGTTAGGATTTCAAAATCCCTCATGTATGGGATTTCAAATGCAGTTCCGGATTTTAAATCCCACCCTTGCCAAATCCTATGTCTTACCAAACACGGGAATGGAATGGATTTGAAATCCAAGTCCCTCCAATTCCATTCCATTCCCGCAAGACGAACGCACCCTAATTGTAATTTTAAATTTTTAAGAGAGAAATTACCCAAATATCCTTGATATATAATTTTTTTTTAAAAAAAGTTTAAAATGTTAGGGGGGCAACTGCCTACTCTGCCCCCATCGTGGCTCCGCCCATGCCTATAACTCCGAGAGCCCCTTCCTCACCAAGAACCCTCCGCTGTCCTCGAATTCGGTTTTCACTCTTTGTTCCTCTTGTTTTTGGGGGTGGTGAGGTTTTTTGTGGTGAGGTTGTTCCTTTCTTTGAATCATTTGGCAGATTGATTTGCATTAAAAACCAAAAAAGAAAAAAAAATTGATTTGTTTAAGTATCAATAGGATGGTGGCCACTTCATTCAAGAACATAAAGCACATGACGGTTAATTTTTGCATACCTCTTTGGTTCGGGAATTGAAGGGAATATAGGGAAGGAAGGTTTAAAAATAGATGAAGCGGGTCTCTAGTTTAAAAACGACCCAAAAATGATAGATGGAATTGAAGTGGTATATGGTGGTGAATATTCTTGATTTGGATTTTCAGGTTATTGCATTTCCCTTTTTTTATCTTGATTTTAATGGATAAAGAAGATGAAGGTGTGAAAAAGACAAATTAAGGAAAAACAAAATTTAATAACAAAAAATATATATATTGGCATCTCAAAAGTATACATAGACTAAGGGGCCGTTTACTTGAACACTTACCCGGTAAGTGCTTACCGGTAAAATTGAACACTATCACTACCATATCGGACAATATTTTAGTTTCTCAAGACGATATCGTACGCAACAATTTACCCCATAAGCTCTTACCGGGTAAGAGTTGTCGATCTCACTTACCGGGTAAGACTCTCGGTTCATGCTATTGTTGTTGCCGGTTCATGCTATCTCTCTTACCGGGTAAAATTCTGGTCATTTTCATGTTCGTCTCGTAAGGTAAATTGACCCGGTAAGCACTTACTGGGTAAGCATCAGATAACCGGCCCCTAAGGTTGCCATCATTCGATGGCTAAGGCTTTTTCTATGTATTATGTTTAACAAGAGTTTTTTATTTACTTAAAAGAAAAAAAAGAGTCAAAAAAGAAAAAAGAAAAAAAAAAGACCAATTTGTCCATAACCTAACAATTTTTTTAACCAACTATTACGCTATGCGTTGCAGAACACTCCCAGCTCTTTCAAATCCCACTGCTACATCAACGCCGCATCAGTTTTTTTCATAAACCCACAATAAGTCCTCTAGAGTCTTCTCTGTTACTACCCGAACCCTCTCAAACAAAATACCCAATACAATAAAAAATAGAACGTGAGAGAGGGAGAGAGTGGGTAGGCGGTCTGGAGACACCGCTCCAAGCCGCAGCCTGCCAGCCCGCCGGCAGGCGTATCGGAGCCCGCCCAACCCCGACAGCCAGCTGGGATGAAGCCCGCTTAGCCCCATTAGTTGCTACGCACGGCCTAACCAATCAAACAAAACGGAAAAGTGGGATGGCAAATTTGTATTAATTAACCTTCAAGAACTTTGAAAAACCACAAGAAACAAAATTATAGTTTACTCTTTTTGCATTTTGTCTTACAACACAAACCAATAATATAGATATTACATGAAATTTGATCGAATAATTAGTTGTTCTATATTCGTTATACACATCTGGAATATAAAACATATTTAAAATAATATTCTAAAACATAAATTGAATGATTGTTTGTTCAATTTTTTTCCTTTTGTAGGTTTAGGCATTGTTTGGTAAATTTAAAGTAACTTATAAGCTAGCTTTTTGAAAAGCTACTTGGAGGTAGCTTTTTAAAGCTTTTTGTAGTTCTTTTTTTAAATTATACTCTTATTAATATTAAGTAATATATTTTAATATACCATTTTTAGTAATTTTAGATACTCATAAGCTAGTTTTTGTCAAACATAATTTGTTCATAAGCTAGCTTATCAACTAGTTTACCAAACATAGCCTTAGTGCTTAAAGGTAGAAAATGAAAGTTATTGTGTTGAATGTATTAAAGTTCAAGGTACATAAATTGAAAAGTTAAAACTTTACTTAATTAGAGCATTTCCAACAGCATTGTTAAAATAGGAAAAAAAAAATAGGTTTTTTCCTTCCTAAATGACTCCAACAGCATTGCTAAATCATTTGCTAAAATAGAACACTTTGAAGTTTTCTTTAAATATAGAGATTTCTCTAAAATCTCTAAATGATGAGAGAGAAACATCATTTTAATATATTCCACCAATGACATAATTTATTGTTTAAAAGTTTTTAAAAAGTTTATTGGATAATAAATATAATGTACATTTTAATAAAATAAATGAGTAGGGTGAGCATTGGACCGGAACCGCACCGAACCGGCCCGAACCCGGTTTGGAACTGGAACCGGAAATGGCTAATTCTTAGGACCGAAAACCGGACCTTTTAGGTAATACCAGTGCCGGTGCTGGTGCCGGTTTTCCGGTCAAAAACCTGGTTGGAACGGATTGTGTGACATGTACTTGGACGGAAGTTAAATTACTTACGAATAAAGATTATTCAATTGTTTAAAAAAATTTTAACCTAAAAATTAAGCTACTTTAACATATGCAAACCTAATAAATAAGTTACCAACATGATGAGATTTTTTAAGTACATAAACGAATACGCCAAAACGGCAAAGCGAAACACACACTCTCTATGTGTTTTTGTGAGTTTATAAATAGAAGAATCCAATAACTTGTTATAGTTTTAAAAGAAAATTTTAAGCCAATTATCATTCATTCTTCAATTTCTTGATTATTGATTCGTATGGTGATGGCAATGGTTTTTTGATCGCTACTTTTTAAGGGTTTTTTGATCGGCCTTATTGAATAATATAGTTAAAATTAGCTTCTTTTTTATTATAGTAAGAATATTAGATTGTCTCTTAAATTATCGCTCCGGTCCCGGTTTTTTACCCGAATATTTGGCACCAGAACCGGTTTGGAACCGGAACCGGAAATTGCCAATTCTTAGGACCGAGAACCGGACGGTATAAGTAATATTGGTTCCGGTTCCGGTGCCGATCCTGATCTCAGTTTTTTGTGGTTCGGTCTAGTTCTTGCGGGCCCAATGCTCAACTATTTAGAGATAAAAAAATAATCTTCTATTTTCTATTTCAAAAACCGTTAGAAAATGGTGTTTATAACCTCATTTAAACATAAAGTAACTTGGATATGGAACAACCACCACCACATATCACGTGATTCACACATATCTCCCTTGTCATGGAAATCATCGATTGCATTTGAACACTCCTTCCCTCCGCCACCGGAAAAGACCATTGCCCGGCGGTGGAGTTGCAGAGCTTCCGATGGCACGTCTCTCAAGTCTCTATCTCTTCTTCTACAACTCCGTTCAAGCTATCGGATGGTACGAGCCTTCATCTTCCTCTTTTTTCTCTCCATTGCCAACGATCTCGCACACACACACACATACTGTTCTAACATTGTTTTCAAAAATTGCAGGGCGGTTGCTTTGTTCAGAATTTCGATCGACTTCTTATCTACGAAGTCAGTTCACGGCGCCTACGCTTCCGCCGGAGAACTAATTTGTAAGTCGCTATATTATCAAACACTTGATATTCTACTTCAGTTTCCGGAATCGGAGCTACATTTTGGAGATCTATATAGATATGTTGATTCACTTAGAAAATGCTTCCTCGGTTACTAGATTAGAGATTTAAGCTTCTGTATTTAAATCAGAATTTGAAATGTTAAGATGAAGATTTTGAAATCGTATGTAGAATTAACTTCGAACCACAACTCGGAGTCGTTTTTCAAGAGTTGCAACAATAATCATGCAGTTTCTTATGACTTGTGAGAGGTAAATGTTAGGGAACCTGCCAATATACACTAAATTGGACTCTGATTGACTAATTTGTAAGAGGAATTCTAAGTTGAGGTGTAGCTTCTTTTTTTTCATAGTTCTTGCATGTAACCTAATTAAATGATATTTTCATTTGTATCAGTTTCTTAAACTTGGATTTGTGGAATGTCGGTTGTGATTTTCTGATTCTGAAACGATGGACATTTGTTTACATTATTGGCACTATGGACATATGTTGTTACATACTTTACAGCATAATGATGTGTATCTTTTTATTTTTCTGAAACAGGTTTGCTACAAACTCTTGGATTCATAGAAGTGATACATGGAGCTGTAGGTGAGTACCCAAGAACATTATAAGTCCTCAAACCTTCATTTGGAAAATGGTTAATAGATTTTAATTTAAAAGTGATGCTTCTTAAGTTTATTGCTTTATATTCAAGGTATCGTTCCTAGTGGATTTTTATTTCCTCTAATGCAATGGGGAGGAAGGATACATTTCCTTCTCGCAATTGTTCGTCGAATAGATGAGGTAGCATTGTCTTCCTCTATGCATCTTGTGTAACTACATATATTGCAAATTCTCTAATACTAAACTCGAGCTACATTATCAATTGGAGTGACAAATAATGGAGATATGAATCTGGTGAATTTTGACCATACATCTTCAAAGTTTCTGCCTTTTTATGTGCTCATTTTCTTCCTCTTGGCTATCATCTTAGTTTTTCAGCTTTTTCATGTAGGTTCATGAATTACCAGTGGTTTTCATTACATTTGTTGCTTGGTGTTGCATTGAGGTAAATTCTTTCTCACTATGCTCATATTTGTAGTTCAGTTCACAGAATAAGCTGCTTAGAGAAGTAATTAGCGACATTGAACTACTAGCAATCAAGCTTCATGAATTCTTTTGCTACATTTTTTGTTTTTTCGTAACAAAAAAGTATCAAACTCTCTTAATGAAGTATTTTGTACTTATTGAGGAAAGTTTTAATAGAAGGTGCATTGAACTGTTTGCACCATCTATAGCATGTGAAGAGACATAAAAGTGAAACTCCATCAAATACACATTTTAATATATGGATGACATAGTTTTCTCTTAGGGTAATGGAACTCTTGATGATGAAGAAGTTTTCTTACACTATTTACATCTATTAAGGTTCTATGAAAACAATTTGACTCGCACCAGATTTTAATTAGATGTCAAGAGAGTTTTGATCTCTATGAAGGATTTCCCTTTTGGTGATCTAAAACCATGTTTAATTTATCTCCTAAATCTAATCCCATTAGAAGTGAACTCATGTGCTGAAGTGAGAGTGCTTTGACCAATTTCATGGAATCAGGTGATTAGGTATCCATTCTATGCTTTGAGCTGTTTGGACGGCTGCCCCTCTTTCCTTACCTACCTCAGGTCTGGCTGATCTCATTTTACATTGACCTGTGTATTTACTTGCTCAATCTTGTACACAAAAACACTTTGGAAATGGAAGTTTCATATTCAATTGAGAAAATGAAGATTGTTATCATTACCCAGGTACACAGTCTTCATCGTGATTTATCCGATTGGGGTTGCGGGTGAAAGTAAGTGGTTTGTGTTACCTTGTTTGATATTTTCTCAATCATGCACATTGCATATTCTGACCAACTTTTTCTTTAAATTTCTTTATTCAATACTACTGAATAGTGTGGATCATGTACCAAGCACTCCCAGTTATCAGGGAGAAAAACCTTTATGCAGATTTCTTTGCTGCCATTCCTTTCAGCTACTACACATTTGTCAAGGTATCTACCATATGTGCTTTTTATTTTTTTCCCTTTGCTTGTTCCATGGAAGTGTTAGTGTGTTACTCGAAGGCTGTAAATCTTGGTCCATATTTGAATGTTCTATGAATCATATGAGTATGTATCGCTTTTTAGTATTTAAAGAAAGGAAAGGAAAAAGAAGCAGTTTGTTTTTTAGGTAAATTTTACTCGTATAGCTTATAACTTATTTCTTCTCGAAATTTCTTGAGCCAGACGGTCCTTATCTGCTACCCATTTCTATGGCTGCAACTGTATCTCTATTTGTTCAAGCAACGCCGTTTAAAACTACGCCCACGCAAAGAGGATAAAAAGAGAGAGTAAAGATTCATATTCTTTCATCCTCAGTAAGTTGAGGTGATACCTCCCTTCTGCATAGCTGTTAATCTTTATGTGTATTCAAATATGTGCCTTCTAGTCTTTTAGACCATCTCCCTCTAAGTGAATCATTGTTGAAATACTTGCACATTATAGTATTACACACTTGTTTTCATTATGTTTGTGTTTATTTCACGGGTCGAAGGATCGTGTGAGAAGTTGGGTTAATAGTGAGAAGCGTGAGAAGTGGAACTGAACCCTTGATCTCTTTTAATGTAATGCCCTCCCATGAATTGCGCTTTAGAAGGGAATTGATCCAGTGCATCTCATCCTAATAAGCATCCATGTGCATCCAACGGTTGATAACCACTTTTCACCAGAACCCCACCCTAGTCCACGGATTCTTGAAACACATCTTGTTGTCTTCATGATGAAAATGATGTGCATATACATGTTAATCGTTGTGTAAGAAATTGGGTGAAAAAAGATAATAAGTTTAAAGTGGCCCAAAATGAGTAAAATTCACAACTTGATTCGAAACAACGAAAGCTATTCACATGAGTACATAGCCAAAAGACTTCTCACACAGACTCGAAAACTAAAATAAACCAACTTCCATAACACCCCACAAAGATGAACACAATTAAAAACCCAAGACCCAATTCTTCACCACCAACTTCCTCTGTCTGCGTGAGAGAGTGAAATCTCGATGCTTAGTAGTCTGTGGTTGGGAGAGGCTCATGAGTACTTGAGCCAATAAAGATCACCTCATAGACAAGTGCAGCTATAGCCGCACCCACAAATGGACCTAGCCAATAGACCCAATGGCTGTTCCACGTCCAACTGACCACAGCTGGACCAAAGGATACCGCAGGGTTCATGGATGCACCGTCAAATGCACCACCAGCCAAGATGTTTGCACCCACTATGAAACCAATGGCTAGTGGTGCAATGATCCCCAAATCTCCCTTCTTAGGATCAACTGCTGTTGCGTACACGGTGTAGACCAGTCCAAAAGTCATCACTATCTCAAACACCACTGCGTTCCATTCACCTACACCCTCGGAGAGCGCAAAAGCTGATGTTTCCTGCATAAAATCCAGATAAAAATCAGCATGTTGCCCTTGTTCTTTATTGTAAGCATACGCGTCTAGCCAACTTGCACAGACTTTGACTAATCCCTGATGAGACCCTAAAGATAACAGTCAGGCAAATCCCATGTAGTTTTTAGCTTCTCTTTTGGTTTTCTGACTGTTACTAGCTAAAAGTTATGTTCAGTGTCTTACCAAGCCACCGGTTGCAAACTTTAGAAGCAAACAAGCAACCACGGAGCCAAGGCATTGGGCGACCCAATATAAAACACTCCTCAACAATGAAATATGGCCACCAACAAACGCCCCAAACGTCACCGCAGGGTTCACGTGACCCCCTGAGATGTTAGCACCAACTGACACAGCCACAAACAGCGCAAAAGCATGCGCTATCGATGCTGAGATAAGACCAGCCGGTGTCGCTGCTCCACCATCCGTTAGCTTGCCTGTAAAAGAAAAACCACAAATCTTTAATTTCTGATTTCATGAAACCAATATTAGTAAATAATTCTCTTGCTTTGTCACAATTCTCGGGGGCTGTTGGCAGTTGCTGAAATGGTTTAGTGCAGGATGATTAAGTGGTGAGGATGATTAAGAGACTCTTATGATATAGTGTAAAATGAAATATTGTTGTTTGGTAATTGTTGAGAACAAAATCAGGGGCGCTTAATGGTCAAGGAAGGTCCAGGATACAAAACCATTCAGAGGGTTTTAGAACCATTAAGAGACAATTTTTTTTTTGCCAAACAGGATTTACCTCTTAACGGTTCAGAGGTTGCCTCTTAATGAAACTGTTAAAAGGTAAACAAACATCCCCTCGGTTCTTGTGGGTCCAGTTTAATTTTTTGTGGGGACCCACATAACGAGAATACACAACTTAAGTGATAAGACGATCTCTCACCAAAAGCCATGCCGGCACCTTCACCGGCGAAAACAAAAATGAGCATCGAAATAAACTCAGCAAGGGCGGCCTTCAGGGCATCCGGCGAACTAGCATCGGCCGGAGTTCCGATGGCAATACTGGAAATTGGCATTTTGCCCACTTTTTGAATTCAGAAGCTGTTGAATTTGAGAGAAGAAATGTATTTTCTTTCTCTCTCTTGTATGCTTGCACTGAACTTGGTTAAGTGACAGTTATATATAGTGTCCTTGAATCCAAGTATGCAACCATTGGGGTAGAAAAATAGCCGGTTGCATCCGGTAACCGGTTTGGGGGATAGATAGGGACCCATTTGCCATCATACGTGTAAGGCGCCTCCAAGTTGCTGGGATGATGCCACGTGGGAGTATGAGATTGGTTGGTACCGTTGGATTGAGAGTGGGAGCCGTCCAAAGGGTATCCGAATCCATGATAGAGGAATTTTTTTAGACCGACCTTCGTGGATTTTTTTTTATAGTGTGTGCTAGTCCATCGTAATCATCTGCGCTGGCAGCACTTTATGGTTTGAGTCGAAGGTAGATTAAAAATAAAATATGACATAAACCTACGATATTAATAAAAAAATGTTTAAGGATATATTTTGTATGATTTTAATGATGAAATGTTTGTCCGAAAGTGTTTGTAACCAGCTACCTACCTTGAGCTTTATATGACTATAAGGCCCTCCGTAGCGCTGTTTGGTTTAGGGTGGGATCCCGGTGCGGGCTTGGCGGGCTGCACTACACAGCAAGCGGGCTCGGGTGTGGGCTCGAGGGATTCGGTATTCCGTACGTAGCCCATTCTCTTTCCCTCTCTCCCAGTCTCTCTCTCTTTTTTTATTTAATATTATATATATAGAGGAAAGTTCAAATGTAAACCACATTTTGGTTGTGAACGTGAGGAC
>LUCG01087409.1:0-11047 GCA_001633085.1 Carthamus tinctorius | reverse complement strand
TTGCCATCAGGCAAAGTTGATCTCCTCTATCCTCATCACTAGGCAGATCCCATGCCTCGTCTTGAGCCAACATACATACAGGACTTCCTTCCTTGGCATTGCTTGACATCCCAAACCATTCTTTTGCCAACATTATCTTTCATTCATCCTGCATCTTGACGCATGTTGGTCTACCATCTTCTTTTGTTGGTTGTTTTCCCTTGTCATCAGACGTGGTGTTATCCTCGGGCTTCTGGTAGTCACCTCTACCACCTTGTTCAACTCTCCTCCGATGGTTGTTGATAGGCATGGGTTTTCTGGTATGTCTCTTGGACATGGACTTAGTGATCAATGCCAGAGCCTTCTNGTGTTCATAGTGAAGTTGATTGTGGATCTTAAACCACTAAGTATGATCCGGTTGAAATTACACAGTAACTCGGGAGGGCCTCATAAAAGTTGTTGTGCTACTCCAAGAGAGGGCCTAAGGAACTGAGGAGAGGTCCTAAGGAGAGGTCCTAAGGAGAGGGCCTAAGGAGAGGGCCTAAGGAGACGTCCTCAGGAGAGGGCCTCACAATGGATCAAAGAGCTGGTGGTAGGCTCTCATACCAATTGTAGGTTCCCAAATCAACTCAATGAACACAATTGAACTTCAATGACATGTATCTCATTAATAGTGCAGATGAAGTATCAAGAGGAAGGAAACTACAAATGAGGTAGGCAACAACTATTTATACTACTCCTAAAAGGCTTAAAAAGGCTTTAAAATGGATGGGCCCTAAACAATGGGCCTAATCCACAATTACATAAAAGGAAAGATACTTTAAGGAAATTACAAATTGACACAACTAATAATAATTTCTAACAAAAAGCCCAAAATTCATGCTGCAAATAAATTAAGAACCCTAATTTTTAATTTCTTTAATTAGGGCATTAATTTTAATGTCTTTGTTTTTGAATTTCGATTATATCTTTTTATCATAGAATACAAATCAAATGCTTTGATGTTGGAAATCAACATTCCTGATTTGCTGTTGGAAATCAAATGCTTTGCTGCTGGAAATCAAAATGACTAAAAAGGGTTCTTAAAATCAAAATATAAAACTTTTGGATTTGATTATGTGATCTAGGTGGTCTCAACCATGGAAGAGGAAAGTTAGGCTTTATAGTTTGCATTTGGTTTATGTTATTGTGTGGTCCAGTTTGGGTAGTTTCATAGTGGAGCAGAACAACTTGGAGGTGGCTTCATCTGCAAATACATTTGTGAAGGTGGACTAGAGGAGAACAGAGATACAAAAGTTGTTTTACTCAAACAAAAATATAAAAAGGGGTAAAATTGTCATTTCTGACTTTTAGATTGTTCATTTGGTACACCAACCATGCACCAACTTATTTGTTATTTTATTTTGAAAACAATAATTTTATTAAACGAGCCTGGGACTAGCAAGGCGCTAGCACGGGAAAAGGTGTTGGGTCTGAAGCTTCAAGGATGATTACTACTGCTGAAGACAAAGGATGGTTAGTACTGCTTGTGATGGCTGAAGACAACTGACAGTACTAATAGTTACCACTGCTGGAAGTACTAATGGTTACTACTGCTGAGGTTGGTGCTAAAAGTACTACTAGAACAAAGGAGTTACTACTGCTAACTATGTTAATATTACCAGTTAGTCCTTTTCATTAATACTGCTGGTTAGTACTTCTAGTTCAGTTAGTACTTCTTATGTATTGAAGATGCTGCTGAGAATGCGATAAGGAAAGGATGTTGCTTGAAGATAAAGACAAGGAAAGAAGATAATTATGAAGCTGATTCCATTGTAGATTTGTTTCCTTTCATAATTATCTTGTAATATGTATATATAGTTGATAGCCTTTGGTTAGAAATAATGTTTTTACAATATAGTTTTTGATAGCTTTCGTTTGATAGAATTTTAGCCTCAAGATTGTTCTTGATCCCTACAGTAGAGAAGTATTGTACGTCTGTTGAGTCTGTTCAACAGATTGGGGCTTTGGTTTGTAATCATTCGACTAGTAATCAATACACTTGTGATTTGCAGTTCATTGTGATTTTCATATTGATTGTTAAAGTGTTTTTCTGCAACTTCTTTAGCAATAGTCTGAGTTAGTTAAAATTCTTGTTTAGAATTTCGATCCTGTCAAAAGGAACAGACTACAAAGCGTTCGGATCACAACACCACTTTAACCAATTTAAACTACTGCCCATCTGAATCCTCACTACAAAAAATTAGGGTATTAGCAGCGCCTTTAGCGGCAACATGTCGTTGCTATTGAGTCGCGCTAAAGGCTTGATGCTAATACTCAAATGTAGCTGCTATTGATGTTGCCGCTATTGCTTGTAGTTGCTATTTCCATTTTTCGTTGCTAATAATGTTGCTGCTAATAATGTCGCCGCTATTACTTCTTTCACAGCTAAAGGTGTCGTTGCTAATATTGTCATCGCTATTACATCTGTCTTTGCTGTTAATGTCGCTACTATTAAGAGATGCGAGAGAAAACCACTAGAGAGGACAGAGTTCGTGGCAAAAGATGGGATACTCGCGTAGGCGACAACAAGACGGAGATTCATAGTAAAGGATTAGGAGAACATTTTCTCAGGAAGGTTACTATGTTCTTTGTCTGCAACTTTCCAGAGAACTGCAATGAGAAGGATATATGGAAGGTTTTCTGTATGTTCGGCCATTTGGTGGACGTTTTTATTGCCAACAAACACAGCGTGTTCGGGAAAAGATTCGGTTTTGCTAGATTCATGGGTGTAAAAGACACAATGGTTTTGGAAAGGAGAATGAATGACGTGTGGATCGGGAATTTCAAAGTGCGAGTTAATGTTGCTAGATTTGATCGGAGGAAATCGGTGGCAGGTTCTGTTGGCTGCAGTCAACAACACTCTTTTGAGTCCATGGGGGATCTCTCCATCATATCTCAAAGGGCCGGTCTTATGCGAATGTGGTTAAAGAAACAAAGACCAACTGCAGGGATCTTAAGTATGCTTTCCCAAAGGGGGAAGAGGATAATGTGTTCCAGTTTAACTCAAACGAGCTATTAGCAGTTCTCAGTTGCATGCTAATAGGAGAATGCAAAAGCTATGAATTTCTTTGTAACCTTCGTGAAAACTTTTTTGAAGAAGGGTGGGGGACATATCTTTAAGCTTCTTAGGTGGTATGTACGTAGGTCTCTAATTCCCTAGCAAAATAGAGGCAAATCGATTCTTGGAGATCAACAGAGATGTTTGGTGTTGCTGGTTTACCAATCTACGTCTTCAGGGTTCGGGTTGTCTCCCGGAGAAGAGACTTGCAGCAGTGACATTCTATGGCCTTCCTTCAGTAGAAAATGGGGATCAACAGAGATGTCTGGAGATCAACAGAGATGTTTTGTTTCTGGACTTTGCGATAGTCTGAGTAGAAAATGGGGGGAGCTAGTCTTTACGCCAAAAGAAGTGTCAGGTAGCAGGAGGATTTTCAACCGAATTATCCTCACTGATCGGACGGGATGGATTAACGAAGTGGTAAAGGTCGAACTCGAGGGAGAGGGGCTCCGGGTCTCGGTAATCGAAAATCCGGTTGATTCAGTACATTTGATTCTGGAGTTAGAGATCGGTTCTCTTCATGGCTTCACAAGCAATTCTAATTGTGTGTCATCCTCCTCGTCGGAGGTAGCTTCAGACATTTGGGAATCGCAGTCAGAGAGGGAGGATTTCCATCCGGCAGGCGAGGTCGACCGGAATCCGATCTCGCCGGAGAACGTCGGGGATTTGAAAGGTCAGACGGCGCGTGATATTCACAGTACCGAGATCGGTTCATCGATTTCTGGAAGTAGTAATGATGCAAAGTAGGCGGTTTGTGCAAAACAGGAAACGTCTATCGATGGCAGTCAGGAGATAGATCGTAATGAGGCCAGAGTGGGTAACATGGATCAGTCAACAATTAAGGCGGGCCCAGAACCGTCACTTATGGCCCAAAATCAGCCTGGGTCATATTCTTTCAAGACAAACAATTTAGCAAAAAATGGCTTTTTAGGCCCAACTCGGAGAGATGTGACAACGTCTTGACACCACAGGTGGTTGGGAATTATTCTCTTGCTACGAATCGAAAGGCGTTGGTGTTCAGGGGGTGGGTACGAAATTCAAAAAGAGGAAGAGGTTGATGTTGTCCTGTTCATGCAACAGCAAACAAAGAAGGATGCGTAATCCCAAATGCCCACATCTCAATTCCCTCGGGGATGTAGAAGGTGACGCGTTTTTCACAGACGAAAAGGAGGAGGAAGGTGAGACGTGGCATGAAATTGGATCAGAGTGGAGTCAGAAGGGCTTATGACTCGAGAAGGGGGTGTCCGTTTGCCTCCTCTTTCATCTTTAAAGGTAACTCATGTCTCTCTTAACGATTTCGGGGAGACAATCGGTTTCAATTCGGTATCATTGGGTCAAAGGATTAATGGGAATTCAGATAAGGAGAGAAGTCTTACTAATGATTAAGTTATTATCTTTAAACGTCAACGGTCTTAGTTCGGCCCTTAAACGGAATTGGATAAGGAATTTGGGTAAAGAGTTTTCTTGCAACTTTGTGTGTCTTCAGGAGTCTCATTTACAGTCAGTTGATCACCGGATTATAAACAGCTGTTGGGGGACAAGGGCGGTGGATTTTGTTTTCGCAGGGTCTTTAGGGAGATCGGGTGGTTTGATATCTTTCTGGGATCCCAGCCATTTCATGTTGGAGTCGTAATTTCACGGACAAAATTTTCTGCTTGTAAAAGGGAAATGGAGGTCGGACAACCTTAATTGCTTAATTGTGAATGTGTACGGCCCTAACGACCCTCCAGGGAGAGCTCAACTATGGGATACGTTATCAGAATTAGTTGGCGAAAACCCCAACGCCGGTTGGGTCTTTTGCGGGGACTTCAACGAGGTCCGTAAATCGGAGGAAAGGCGCGGGACTATTTTCAATGCTCGAGGGGCTGATCGTTTTAATGACTTTATGGTTTCTACCGGGCTTGTGGAACCAAATATTGGCGGGAGAAGGTTCACCTGGTGAAATGCGGAGGGAACCAAGTTTAGTAAAATTGACCGGATTTTTTTATCAGCGGGTTTTCTTAGTCGTTGCCCGAATCCGGGTGTAATTGATTTACCGCATTTGTATTCGGATCATAATCCGTTAATTTTGGATACTGGGATAATCAACTGCGGGCCCGTCCCGTTTAGATTTTTCAATTCTTGGTTAATCATGGATGATTTATCAGCTGTGGTGAACAACTGTTGGTCAAATTCTGACACGGGAATCTGGTCTCAGAGCGGGATCCGTCGCTTATTCTGGAAGCTCAAAAGTACTAAAATGGCGATCAAAGATTGGAGGGTTCTGGTTTGAGAAAGAAATTCCAAGCTTTTAATCGATCTAAAAACAAAACTAAATTCTTTGGATTTGTTAGAAGAGTTGGGGGATCCCGATCCTTTGGAACGCGAGGAAAAAGAATTTATCGTCGGAAAGATAAAAGAGATGGAGCAACCGGATCTAGCAGATGTCAAACAAAAGGCGAAAGTTAGATGGTTGAAAGATGGAGATGAAAACTCATGTTTCTTCCATGCTTCTCTTAAGCATAAGCAGAGGAAAAATTACGTGTTCGGCTTGATGGCGAATGGGGTTTGGATTTCCGATCCTTCCTCTTTAAAAAATCACGTTTTTGAGTTTTTTCAGGAAAAATATAAAGAAGACGCGGGCAATCAGACTACTTTTCGGAGTGATTCTTTACTGAAATTTTTGGAAGATCAAAAGAAGTACTTGGAGGGTCCTTTCACGGAAGAAGAACTTAAACTAGCGATTTGGAATTGTGGCGGGGATAAGGCGCCGGGCCCAGACGGCTTTTCGTTCGAGTTTTTGAAAAAGTACTGGGGTTTGATCGGACATGATTGCTTTTCAGCTATCAAAGAGTTCGAGGCAGATCCTGGTTGTCTAGATAAGTGCAACTCTTCTTTCATAGCTCTGATTCCGAAGGTGTCAGATGCTCTAAGCATTTCAGATTTTTGCCCAATTCATTTGATGGGCTGTTTTGGCAAAGTTTTGTCGAAATTATTAGCAAAACGACTAAAATTGGTAGTTGGAGATATCATTAGCTACTCTCAAACCGCGTTTGTAAAAGGAAGACAGATTATGGACGGGCCTTTAATAATGAACGAGCTTCTTGCTTGAGCAAATCGTGTGAAGAAAAAGCTTTTTGTTCTTAAGGTCGATTTTGAGAAAGCCTTCGACAACCTTCGCTGGGATTTTATTTGGGATGTTCTAGCCCAGATGAATTCCGGGTCCACATGGATCGCTTGGATGAAAGGGATTGTTTGTTCAGCTCATGTGTCCGTCTTGGTCAATGGGTCGCCGACTAAGCAGTTCAAGCTAGGAAAAGGTGTGCGACAAGGAGACCCTTTGTCACCCTACCTATTCATCATTGCTATGGAAGGATTAATCACCGCCATCAAGGAGGCAAAGGAAAAGGGGCTGTTGGTTCGGGTTGACCTACCCAACAACGGTCCGTCAATATCGAGCTTACACTACGCAGAGGATGCCTTGTTTATCGGAAAGTGGAACGACACAAATGTTTTAAATTTGATGAAAATCCTTAGTTGCTTTCATCAAGTGTCGGGTCTAAAAGTGAATTGGAATAAAAGTTCGCTAAGCGGAATCGGAGTCTCTTCAGCCGATCTCAGGACTTGCTTCTCGTGTGGGATGTAAGGAAGGAAAAATTCCTTTTCTTTATCTGGGGATACCTATAGGGGCAAGTATGCACAAAACCGAAAGCTGGAAGCCGGTGCTTGACAAATTCAATAAGAAGCTTTCGGCATGGAAGTCAAACACCTTATCCGTGGGAGGGAAAGCGACCCTTTGCAAGGCCGTTCTTGGAGGGCTTCCCGTGTTTTACTTTTCTCTATTTAAAGCTCCGTCCAACGTCATTAAGCGCTTAGAGGGTTGTAGACGGAACTTCTTTTTGGGATCAAAGGGCGATAACCGTAAAATGGTGTGGATTGCCTGGGACAAGGTTCTCAATAATCGAGAGTCGGGCGGGCTTGGCATCGGTAGCCTCCGGGCTCAAAATCTAGCGCTCATAGCTAAATGGTGGTGGAGGTATAAGTTGGAAAAAAACGCTCTATGGCGGAAGGAGATAGTTGCGCGTCATGGTCGGTCCGGAAGACTTGGCGAAGACTTTAGTGGCTTGTCGAAAAAAGGAGGTTGGGGATTTATTGCAGGGGTGAACAAAGCAATTGAAAAATACAACTTTTTTGTCACAACTCCCTCTTTCAACTCAATGTTGGTAGAGGAGAGTCCTTTAAATTTTGGACAAACCCTTGGAGCAGACGAGATACTCTCGCCAGCAGATTTCCAAGACTCGCAGCAATCGATGTGAATCCTGAGTGCACGTTTGTGGACAGGACGATGCACACGACCGACGATTGTGTTTTTCACGGCAATTGGAGGAGAGATATAAGGGAAAGTAGGGAAGAATCAGAAGTTTCCCTCATAAAAACTTTATGCAGCAAAATTACCGTGAGTGATAAGGCGGACAGCTGGCAATGGCGCTTAAACGAGTCTGGAATTTTTTCGGTAGCATCTCTAAGAAAAGCGATCGATAGCATGTCGCTTAGGCGGGCCGGGCCCTTAACCAGTTGGAACATGCTTGTCCCGGCTAAGGTAAGAATTTGCAACTGGCAAGCAAGATTGGATAGGCTCCCTACAAAACACAATCTTATGGAAAGAGACGTGGGTATCGATAACGATCGTTGTGTTTTATGTAACGAGGAAAGAGAAACAGGCGACCACATGTTCGTTACATGTAGGAAGGTCATCGAGGTAAATAGAGAGGTGAATCTATGGTGGGACCTTCTGCCTATGCAACCCACCAAGGTGCAGAATTCTTTTAACGCGATCGAAGGCGAGAGAAATAGCAATTGGCGCAAGATAAAGGAAGTAGCGGGTCAGGCCTTAATTTGGGCAGTTTGGAACATTAGAAACGATGATGTCTTTAATAACAAAGTTTTTGATCCTCTCCGTACCGCGAACGGCATTCAGGCGGACATCTTTCATTGGTGTAAGTCTAGAGACAAAAGGTTTAGGTCGTTGATCTGGAATACGTGGCGTTGTAATCCTTCTATGTACCTGTCGTTGTACTCGGGCTAGCTTCTTGCTAGTTTTTTTCCTTCTTCAATGCACCTCACCGTTCAATAAAAATGTCGCTACTATTGTTCTTTTTCATTTTTTTATATTTTCCCGTTATATACATATAATAAATAACCTGTTTATATAGATTCAATCCTTCCAAAAATGCAGAAAAACTTCATATTATATAAAACATGTCTAAACTGTTATAAAATCTATATTACATATGTTTTAAGTTGTTTATTACATAATAAACAAAACAAAAGACTACTCGTCCCGATTGTCATCCTCGTTAGCGTCGTCCTCTTTCGCGTCGTTCTCCAAGTTATTATTTTAGGTCGAAAAGGATTGCATGACGTTTGTGATTGCCGCCTCTATTGCTTCTCTAAATGCCGCGTTACGAAGCATGACAACAAGTTGATTCGACTACAAATTATTAAAATGTACATTAGTAAACTTATAAGTTAGAATAACAAAGGCACGAGACTTTGTAGTATTATAAGGAGCCAAAAGCATATTAAGGAGCCATTATCTACGTTGAAAAGGAGAGAAAACCATAAGGGGATCCAAATCAAATCAGTCCAAATCATAACTCCATACCAATCCCAAATCTAAATACATACGCATAGAAAAATCATCAACGGGTTGCCAATTGCAAACATAACTCCATAACCAAAAACCAATCCCACATAACCAAACCTTCATAGGTTAGTATTTTGTTGAACATGTATGTTACATATTTACCTATATAGGTCCTGATATCCGTGACTGCGCACAAGACGCCGTTCCAGAAGGTTTATGTCCAATACCTTTGATATGTCCCCGTCGAGATCCCAGGACCTTTTCAAATATGGTTGCCTCGTCCACTGGGGTTGGATTGTTCGAGGAGGCCTTCAGTTGAGTTTGTAAACTAAGCTCATGCAATAAAGCATTCTGTATTATAATGATGATTAAATAAGTTAATATACTTGTTATTTAAATTAAAAAAACGTCAACATACTTTTAATTTTAAGCAATAAACACTTACGTATTGCTCTTCAGATCTTTGGTTGTCGAACCTCCCATTTTTAAGTAGATAAACATCATGAAAGCCTTGGACTTTTATCTTATTCTATGTAACATAAATGTTAAAAAAATAGATTACATTTAAAAACACTTGCATGTATATATACAAAAAATCATCATAACTTACGTGTTTGTAACAAGAGCTACTATAAGAGGATGTCCCTCCATGATTCGTTACAACTTGCTTAGCCTTATTTACTTTGTTCTGATCGGAACGCTTTTTATGCTTTTCCGTAGTGTAAAAGTCTACAACTTTATTCCAATTTTCTTCACTCATACCAGCAGGGGGTTAACCCATGCTTTCCCAACATCCTCATATCCCCCCTTCTTAAAAAAAATAGGTTTTGAACTCGGATTTACGGCCTATGTAACATGAACTTATAAGAAAATCAAGTCCCTCCTTAAACTTGTTTGCAGGATCTTCTAGAATACCTTGAATATCAAAATATGTCAAAAAATGAAAATAAGTTAGAAAGTAAAAACAATCAAATATAAACATACGAATCCAATCGAAGACCATGAATTAGATTTTGTTTGTGATACTCAGTGGTTTGAACTGATTATTATTGAAGACAACTTCGTTCCTAGCCTTCCACACCAGCCAAGCGTAAGACTAAATCACGACATCTTTGACGGGGTCATAGTTTACGTCCATCGAATACTTATCGCTGTAAAAAACCAACTCCTTCGCAGCTTCTTCATCATTGGGAAAATCTTCCACCTAAGATAGACCGCCTTTTGGACGTCTTTTACTTTTGGTTAGATATGGCCAAACGTAACTAATTACGCCGGTTAACCCGCGACTGGGACGCTAGGCCCAAATATTGAAGAACCGCCGCGAGGGACCAGTTAAGGCCTGGTTAGGAGTTTCCGGAGAAAAAAAAAATTGGGACTGGCTAGACCCGTAACCGGTTAAAAGTTGGGACATGTCAAAGGCTCAATCAGATGATCGGTTATGATGTTTTTTATAAAAAATCAAAAATTTAAAATATGACCATTAGCTAGCTATTAGAATTGGTTATTTGGCCCTTTTTTTGTTCTAAGTGCCTCTAATTGCTATATATATATATATATATATATATATAGAGAGAGAGAGAGAGAGGGGGGAGCGTAATCATTTTGCAAACCATATCTAACGTGAAACCGATGTAACCTATGAAATTCTATGAAACATTTCCATATTTAAAATGAAATATATGGAAAGTCATTGATTATGGAAATATGAAATATATGGAAAGTGAGCAATTACGGAAATGTTTCATAGAATTTTGTAGGATTTCATAGGTTTGCATCGGTTTCACGTTAGAAATGGATTACACAACAAGGAGACTATATATATATATATAGAGAGAGAGAGAGTGTGTGTGTGTAAGAGAGAGAGAGAGAAAGAGGTGGGTTCATACGAGAACGATGTTAATTTAAGAAAACGCGAGGACGATTCTCAACCACACATTTTCGATTACTGTGGAGGTGATCACGGAGGATTGATGCGATTCATGGAGGGTGGAGATGATTAAAGGAGTGGGACCCGGTCAAAGTCATCTTTATTGACCGGATGAGTGGTTGAGAATCGTCCTTGCGTTTTCTTNATGAACCTTTCTCTCTCTCTCTCTCTATCTCTCTCTCTCTCTCTATATATATATATATATAGTTTGAGGTTTGTGGTTAGATACCAAGTTACTAAAAAGCAAAAAACGTTTCGCATTCACGCAATCTCGTTATCGTATTCGTTATTCCTACCCGGAAGTTTCTATATTTAAGTTATTCCTACACGGAAGTTATTCTCGTTACAAAGCGCGAAACACATTCACAATTCCCGCAATCTCGTATTCTCGTTATCGTATTTGTTTTCTGCAATC
>LUCG01087366.1:0-10050 GCA_001633085.1 Carthamus tinctorius | reverse complement strand
AAAACGCTATCGTATGCAACAATTTACCTAGTAAGCGCTTAACGGGTAAGAGTTGTCAGTCTCACTTACCGGGTAAGACTCTTGGTTCATACCATCGTTCTTACCAGGTAAGATTCTAGTCTTTGTCATTTTCATCCCGTAAGGTAAATTGACCTGATAAACACTTACTGAGTAAGAACAACCACCAAGTTTTTTTTCAAAAGCCAAGTAAGAGGGTGTAAATGAACTAAACACAATATTAGAAGGGCCAAGGATGTCATCCATAGAAACTAAAAGGCGGTGGAGCGGAATAATATAAAAATCCATACGCACGCTGTTTGAGAAGAGATCTCCTGCCCCCAGGATTTTGCTACAAAAATATACGAAATTTTTTCAACGGCTGTGATTAATCAAATCCGTAAAGAAGGTCAAAATTCCTTTAGATAGCTACTTCCTTCTTCACCATATTTGCCCCCTCCTTCTGACGCCCAACTGCCCCTAACAAACCGTCGGATCCCTCCTCCTAACACAAACCTCCAAATCCATCCATGGCGGACCAATTTCAATCCTTCATCCATCTCTAATCAGCCGGTTTCTCAGATCTGCCAACCTTTGCTTTGTGTTAACTAATTTTATAATGGCTACGATATCTTCAAGCCCACGCACCGTCGAGGAGATCTTCAAGGATTACAGTGCTCGGCGCTCTGGTATCGTACGAGCTCTTACTTACGGTATGGACGTCTAACGTCTTATCCTACGACGGTTGTTTGTTTATACTGTTTCTTCCGTTTCCTATTTTTAGAAAGTTGAATTTTGAAGAAATTGATTAACTTGTTTCTGTTTGTTGCTCGCAGATGTCGATGAATTTTACTCAACTTGCGATCCAGGTTTGTTTTGGCGTACACTCTTACATATGTGATTTAGGAATTTTTGATTTTGCTGTCTGTTACTAGCATTGTGAAAGCTTCAATTGCATGTTATGTGCTCCATTGGTTGGAAAGAGTTATAGTTAAAACTAAGTGATGATTAGCTTCAAATTTGATGTGAATGACAGAATTCCTCATTGATTTTTTTTTTTCAGTTGAAGTTTGATGATTAATTTGTAACAAATAATGTACACTGAACTGGTTGTGTTTGGTTTAGAGTTAAATCTTGTTAATTTGGACTTTGGAGCTAAAAAATTGACAAATTTCTTAGGGGGCCTTTGGTTCGCATAATGAAATTTGATGGAATTGGAATGGAATTTGACCAAGCATTTGGTTGGTACTTGGTAGGAATTCAATTCCTTCACTTAAGCCAAGGAATGATGAATTCCTTAAATTGTGGAATTCAATGGAATTTCAAAGGATCAGGTTCATTCCGCGAACCAAACAACCCTAAGGAATTTGGTTGGAGGAATTTGTTATTCCAATTCCATCAAATTCCTTTGAATTCTGCTAACCAAACAACCCCTTAATGTTATGAAAATTGCCTTTGTAAAATATGTAAGCAAGTCTAAATTAGGAATTTGAAAAGTGATCGTTTGTGGTATGAAAGTCAAAGAGTATCTTTCTTTAGGGAGGTTCCAAGTACATCTCAGAATTAGTTTATAACGATTCCCCACTTACAAAGGCTAGTGGTCTTTTGTTGCATCTATGCACGTTCTTACAGGGACTTTATTTGGAATTTTGTTGCCTCAAGCTTTTTATCTGGAAATAGAAAAATAAATGGTCTTCATATCCCCGAATCAGTGGACATCTTTCAATTTAAAGTTATAAATCTTATATGTCAACTTGAAATTGATAAGATAGAAAATTATGAATACATTGGAATAATTTTACAGTTAGAAATATTGAGGTTTAAAAAATGTAATAAGAATTTTGTATATGTAAGCTTGACCTCCACAAAATACTAGGTTGGAATCTTGGAGATCAAATTGGCATTCTAATTTTCGGGGCAATAGTCAATAGGTGTGCATGATTTGAGTTGTGAGAAGTCATATTGCTACTATTTTATGGAATAGCTGATGAATGGTGAAGTAGGCACAATAATAGTAGTATGATAATTTTCCTAATGCTTCTTTTAGATAGAATTTTGTTTGGTTTATTGTGTACTAAAGCATAGTTAATTTGATAAATTCACCTGTAGAGAAGGAGAATTTATGTTTATATGGGCATCCAAATGAGACGTGGGAAGTAACACTGCCAGCAGAGGAAGTCCCTCCTGAGCTTCCAGAACCTGCATTGGGGATTAATTTTGCCAGAGATGGGATGCACAGAAGAGACTGGCTGTCGTTGATTGCTGTGCATACCGATTCTTGGTTGCTTGCTGTTGCCTTTTACTTTGGCGCTCGTCTTAATAGGAATGAGAGGTAACCTTCTGTTTCCATAGCTACATCTTACATACTCATGTCCCTAGAGTCATGTATGGATGTATGCATTCTAGCTTATTTTCTTTCATGTTAACATGTTTGAAGATCAGATTATCTTTTTCTTGTGGCTGACTTTTACTTTTGTTTGTTAAGAACTTAATTCATGGTTTATCTGGTCTACTTTTGGGGCATTCAAAATATTTATAAGTGATTGCAAAGTAAATAAAATTGCTAATCATGATGATTGAAAACAAGTAACACCTGATTGCGCCTGCACTTGAACATATATTATTTCATATTGGTTGATCTTTGACTTTCTAGATGCTTTACGTGCGATAAAGCTTTATATTGGCTGCTCAAATCATAATGGCTTCACAACCAAATTAGTCTGAAGTTTCAAGGAAGAGACATGAGTCTTCTTTTAAATGTATAAAGAATCAGGCAAGCTTAAAACTATTGGTTAACTTGTTAGTGACTTCCCATCATTCAGCCAAAGTATGGTCTTATAGAAGTTGTGATCACAGTTCTTTCAAATTCAATGCAGTCGGAATAAAAAAAATGTGTATGATTGGAGACTAGATGATTTGACTATAGTCATGCTTTGAATATGTAAGGTAAAACACCTGCTAGGTCCACCATGACAAGATGATGCTTGGGAACATCCAACATCAAACAGTGACTTGTCTTAAAGAACAGACCACAGGGGATGGATTTGGATTCAGGGTGGTGGCTAATCCAGGATTTTTACTTAGTGGTGGGCGCCTTTAAGGTAGACTAAAGGCCTACAAAGTCGACCAGCGTGTTTTTAGCCTAATTCCACCTTTTCTAGGGATATTTGAAGTTTTTTGGTTGATTTCGTGGGATTTTTTTAACTTCTTTTTGTCGATTTTGAGGGACTATTTTGTTTTCTTTATTGATTTCGAGAGACTTTTTTGGTTGATTTCCAGGGTTTTTTTGGGTTGGTGAGGGCCCAAGAAGAAAATTACTGGGGGATCCATGGTAGAAAGTTTAAAAAACATGGTTTTTAACTTGGGAAAAGAGAAAAAAGATCTTAATGGGGTCCCATCCAACCACCCTTCAAACACTGCATCTGCCCCTTATGGTGGTCCTCTTAAAGTTCAGCTAGAGCATTAAATTCCTAGGGGGCAAAGTGGGCGCGGTCAATATGTGCAGCCAGTGAGCAATTAGCATAACCATACCAACATATGCAGCCAAAAATCTGTGTTTAGAAGTAACTAGAACTAGCATTCTAGCAAGAAGTAAATAAACTAAAAACCATGCAACTCTCCTTGATCAACAAGAGGCTAGCAATTTTTTGTTTAAACTACAGCTTTACCCTCATCATAGCACCTGCTAAGTGAATTGATGGCCAACGTCAGAGTGTTAGGGGTAGCTTCATCACCTGTAAGTCCCAAGATACGGAAGCATATACTCTACTAAAGTAGCAAGACGCTAATACAAAAGAAGGTATTGGAAATAAATCAAGTAAGAAAGGCATGACGTATTTTAGCTGATCAACTCTGTACTCTGCTGTCATAGTTGCCCTTTGCAGAAATTGAAATGGCGACAAGTATAACACAGGTGTTGCATAGATTTGATATAAAAACAAAAACTAGAATATTCTTTTCATCAAACATTTTTCGTGGTGGAACACCTCAGAGTTTATAGGTTCACTTCCCCCTTTTCTCACTAAAACATGTTTCACTCTCGACAACATCAAAATGGTTTGATATGGATTTCAACAGGCACTATATCCTGTCAAAGTTGATCCCAATAGATAATCTTTTGGGTCGTCTAAATTCGGTGCTGAGTTATAGCCATGCAAAGCAATGAGCAATTTGTTACCAACTGATTAGTGATTAGCCACTAGGTCTAAAATACGAATTTGGCTAATCGGTATCAGGTATAAAATAAGCGTTTGGCTCTTAAAAAGAAAATCACTATTACCAATCAAGTTCGCCCTGATTGGATGCTTCTGTGGTTTTGTGCTTCATGTGTTCAACCAAAACCCCAAATTCAAGTTCATTTGCTTTTTTTTAAAGCTTGAACTTGATTCTGAATAGGTGGTTTTAAGGATTAGCAATTTAGCATAACTATAATCTATTATGTATAACCAGTGATTACTGATTAGCAACCAGCAAGAAAGGAAAAATTTATTACCAATGTTAGGAAATATGCATTTAGCAGCGGATAGAGGTGCTGCCATGCTGGGTCCTGTCTGTGTAGGAGAGAGAGCCTAGTCATTGATTAGGGGCAGCAGAAGACTAAGGAATTGGGTCTATATAGAATTTGTCTTCTTAAACTGAGGGGGATCCCAGGCAGACCCCTTGCCTCTATGTGACTCTGTCTCTGACCGCCATGCGAGTTTCTTAGTTGTTATCGAGTTTTTGTTCATTGCAGGTGTTGATATGTGGAGTTTTGCTTTGACGTATACATAGATGTAATTGTGTACACAGGCGTTGCAAACTTGCAAGAAGTAACAGTGGAACTGGCCTGATATGTTTACGTTATAAAACTTTTTTGTACAAGAGAATAAGTTCGATTCACATAAAACTTTATATCTTGTAGTAGTACCAATGTTTTGATCAATCTTGCTGTCATGTTACCTTAGTTGTTCTGATTTAACCAAGCATTATTATGAGCTCATCAACTTCATGTTTTCAATAGGCAAAAAAGAGTTCAGTGCCCTAGACTTTCTGTTATCATATCATGTTGGGCACTGCTGTTGATGGTCAAAAGATTCATTTACTATTCGGGGAATAAAGTGTAGTTAATATGGTAGAAGTGCATTTTTTTTCTGCTTGTCAATATGCTTTTACTGTGCTATACTTGGAGGAAGCATTGCAACCACTTCTTTTCTGTAGCACTTATGGCATAAGATTCAATATAGCCAATTTTACGACCTCTTTGACAGATTCTTCCCGTCTGTACTCTGTTGAGCAAAGTAGGCTAAAAAATGCTTATATGAGTAGAGTATGTTCTTGAAATCCTGGAGTGCACAGACCACTTAATCTCCTGTGGAATTCAGTTTAGTATTGGTAATTAGAAGGTTGATATAGAGGACAGAAAAACCAATGCTGAAAGATAGTACCCAACGTGCCAGTGGTCAATCATTCATGCAAAGCTAACTCACATAATCAGATAAAAGTCGCACCATGTTAAGCGTTAAGTGACAGAAATGACTTCATCTAACCAAATTGCAGGAACTAATCACTAGTGTGAGACCCTGTTTTGACTGCTTTCACTAACATGCAGCCCCCTTTTTACTCCAAGTAATCCTTTGTCTCTATCAATATGAAATAATATGTTGGAATCATTTGCAAATGACCATGCTTATATAGCTTATTTGTATCCTTCCAGCTTACAAAAACACTAACAAAACCACATCAGAAGAAGAGGGAGGGGGGGACTGCTTTTACCTTCCCATTGGTACACCCTTGGTAACTTATTTGGCAGTACCCACGGGTGTTATTCGAACTCAACACCTCTACTTATTTGTGTCCTTAGTGTCGATGGAGAAAAGACAAATTCCCTCCACATTATAGTTCTTAACAGACTATCAATATCTAGTTATCTAGTCATCATCTTCCCCTGCACTTTATCTTAATCCTTAACTTTTTTCTTTTTTTCCCCCAATTATGGGATATCTTTGGATCAGCATCCATCAGTGTGACAATCTCAATGCCATGCTCACCACTAACATTTGAGAACACTCTTACAATCCCACATCTGGATCTGGATGTTTTTTTTCTTGTACAAACACACAGACACACACACACATGCCATCATGCATAGAACCCATTTCTGGCCTTCTGGATTTCTTTAACTATTCAAACTCGCTCAAAAGAACTTGTTTTGGAGCTTGTTATTCAACCACATACACACCTATAGATGACTGCCAGTCTGGCTTTTAAGTACATCAGCTCAACTTTTACACGAAAGGACTGCAAATTGGTGGATTTTGGAAAATCATAGGTAACTGCTATGAAGAACCAAAATGCTTATATGAGTTGATACCACTTTTTAGCATAAAAATCATGTCAGACTCTAATAATGTTTGTCAGATTTCTATTTTTAAAGCCGACTCTTTCTGTTGCATATTTAAGATATTGGTAACGGATCAGCCAAATAATTTCCCTTTCTGTTCGTTGTTGGGCGAAACTCCTATTCATTTTTATCATCACATTGCTAAAAAGTGTGAATCTCGCTTACACAGGAAACGTCTATTCAGCCTGATAAATGATCTACCCACTGTGTTTGAAGTTGTCACAGAACGTAAGCCCATCAAGGAGAAGTCAAACATCGATGGTGGTAACAAATCCAGGAACAGCACAAAGGTAAACAATATCCTTCATACCCCCTCTTCCAATTATCTTTCTGTTTTACAGTTTTACCCACGCATGCATTTTGGGTTCAGCGGTCGAGTGACGGCCAAGTAAAAAGCAATCCAAGGGCTTACGACGAGAGTTACGTGGAAGATGAAGACGAGCATGGAGAAACCCTTTGTGGGAGCTGCGGTGGGAATTACAGCGGTGACGAGTTCTGGATTGGGTGCGATATCTGCGAAAGGTGGTATCACGGCAAGTGCGTGAAAATAACACCCGCGAAAGCCGAAAGCATCAAACAGTACAAATGCCCTTCTTGCAGCACGAAGAAGGCCCGACCATAATATGCCAAAATCAAATCAAACAGTAAGACATGTTTCGTTTTCCTCTCCATTATAATGGTAGTAAGTAATAGACGGTCGTGTTAGGTGGAGGATGTAATGCTAATTAATATACAATATATATGTAGCCGGTTGGTCGTTTAGTTTGCGGTGGATATACAGGGTTCGTTTTGTAGGATTATAAGTTGAATGATGAGGTTTCTGTCATAGATTGCTAACCTTTTTATATTTATATGTTCGATTAGGTTTGTTTTTAGTTCTAATTCATTTTTAATTGTGTTAAAGATCTTTTTTTACTCCTATTTGAGCTTCACATGGCAACCAAAAGTTTTCTTTAAAGTACATGACAGAATTCTATGGACATTATTATTATTTGTGTTTTTGTGAATAAAGCAAAGAGTTGGAATGATAATAGAATAATACTTCACATGTCGATCATAATAATACAACACGTATGATTTTTGGAAACTTTTTTTAAGAGGGAAGTACAAAAGCTATAAAACAGAATGTTTAAAAGAATATATCATTTAAAATAGTGACTCACATGCCATTTTAATAATTGTATGATCTAAATAAATATAGAACCTAGTATTGCAAGATGATAATTGATGATGTATTATATTTTATTTATTTGTTGACGTGAAGTTAATGTATTAAAATAGGTTATTTTTACCAACATGTTATCTGAAACTTTCCTTAGTTATAAACGTAAGCAATAGACTAGAAACATAACCTTCATGGTAATTTCAAACTATGGTAAAGGTTATTATTGACAACTTTGAAAGGTAGAAAATCTCATGGTTTGTAGCAAACTTAAATGAGTGTATAAATATTACCAATCCCACTCAGTTGTGTTATTGGTTGTTGTGATAAAAACCATTATTGATTTGAGAGTTTATAACTTTATATCATATAAATTAACACTAACCTTATATCAAAAACTAGATTTGATATTAAATCATCTTAATAGAGATATCAAAACTTGGTGTGATAAATAATAGTCCATCAAAGGGTGTTAGCTCAGTTGATAGGTAACATCCCTGGGGGGTGTGGGGTGAAAGTCACACTACCAGGGTTCGAATCCCACGGATAACATTTCTGAGATATCCAAACTTTGGATCTGGTCCTTTGGGCCGGGTTTGGGGCCGGTATGGGAGCATCCAGTCTATGGGTTCCCTGCCGGTCAGGTCCAGCNGCCCAATTGGAGGCCCGATACCGCTGGAACGTGTGTGTGTTAACTTGCCGTTCAAAAAAAAAATTGATGCAACACTTATTCATTTACATCCTAATTTAACACCAGTGGAAAAGTATAAGAATAAATATACTTAAAATATAACATTTTGATGTAAGATTTGATTTCGTCCATCAAAAGATTTATTGTCGGTATGGACCGTATCTAAATTCATATATTTTTTCATGGATATGGTCCTATCCGTTGTATGGGAAATTGACAAAATCTTTACTTCTTAGCCAACTTTTTTTATTTTTGCATTAAATAGCTAAGATTTCATAAGTATCGGTTTCGCAACTTGCAAAATATACTTTTTATGAATAAGATATGATTTTGATGGGACATTTTACAAGCCAAAAGGCCATTTTACATGTTGCCTTGCCCATTTTGCAAGTTGAACTAGTCACAATCATACTTAATTCACGGAAACAAAAAATTTTGCAAGTTGCAAGTTCGACACTTATAAAATATTGTCTATTTTGATTAAACTGACAAAATAAGTTGGCTAGAAAAAGGAAAGAACATTATCCAAAATAACTAATATGACCAATTTCACTTCTTTTAGATGCCTTATAGACATTGAATAAACTTTAGACTAAACTATAAACTTGATCACTATGGTTTGTAGAAAATAACAGTTTTCGTCGCCACATTTTCAAAATTACAAGATGGTTATCGTGGTCTGTGAAAACTTGTAGAGTTGGTTCCTTCCTCTAATGACCGTTGTAGCATTCTATTAAATGAGAAACATTTCCATCCTTTTATCTTTTCTTTTTGTCTTTTATCCGATCAAAAACCACGACCACCAAAATCATAAAATCGATTTTCATTAAATAAAGTGAAAGTGACAACTAAAAGAAATTTCTGTTTATATAACAGAATTTTTGAATGGTTACTAGAGAAAGGGACAAAAACTAAATATTTTTACAAGAAGAATGATGATTATCTTATAATTTCAAAAGTGTAAGAATATGTATCTTTTTCCAACAAACATGTGAACCAAATTTATAGTTTACTCTAAACTTTACTTAGATTAAATCAATGTCTTCAAAATGTAGCAAAAGGCGATTGTGACACGTGTGAGACGAAATTCTTTAAAGAAAAAGTTGGCGAGGGTTAGAAATGAAAATGGGCCAAAAGTTGAAGGCATGAATGCTATTTGATTTCAATCAAAGTGTCGGCCACTTGTTGTTGCTTCTATAAATGGGAATTCATAAAGTTACACTTTTACTCCCTTAGCTTTCAACATTCACCCAATACCCCTTTCTTTTATATTTTCTTAAATGGGTAAAGTGGAAAACAACAATAAAATATAAAAAATAACGTATGCTTACTTAATTCATATTTTTGGAACTTAACAATTATAACAAGTATATTTTAATTACTGATATTTTTAAATAATTTTTTCAAAACATGAAAATAAATAAATGTGTGTTGTATTTTATATTATGTATCCAGAAAAACTATTAATACAAATTATTGGTTCGGGATAGTAAAAATCGAGAAACCAAAGACATTGGACATAGAAAACATCTATATCTTAACATAATTTAATTAACGAGTTGAATTCAATTTTAGTTGCCTAGGATTTGTGTGAATCAACCCATTTAAATATAAAAAAATACAAGGTGTTAAATATTAAATTCTTCTGTCCCTTCAAAAATTTCATTTTTAAATGTTTTTCTTAAGCTAAGACTACATCACCCTTCCTCTAAATAGAAATGTCTTCGAATTGCATGTCCTTTCTCTAACTTATCAAGCAATCAATGTTCTAAAAAACGCGTTATGGCGGCGTTATGGCGCGCCATAACGTCGAGGCGCAGC
>LUCG01087337.1:0-11571 GCA_001633085.1 Carthamus tinctorius | reverse complement strand
CAAAGGGTAGCCTTCAAGTAGTAAGGAATTGTAGAAGGGGGGTTGAATACAATTTGACACACAATTTCACTTTTAAATTCTTTGTATTNGGAAAGATCCTAATCTAAACAATCTAAAGTTTATCACAAAGCTTTCACTAATGCACTAGTGAGAAGAGATAGTAGAAAGAAAGAAGGATATAAGAGAGAAAAGAAAGGACTTAGTATAAGATAGATATATGTCTGCTGTGTGTTTGAAGAACACCCCAAGTTCTCTATTTATATTGCATGCATTAAATGGATGGTAAGGTCACCTTTACACGTGTTGTGTATTGGATGGACCTTGTGTACCTTTTACCATTTTAATATACTACGCATGGTAATGGCAGTATGGTGGAAATGGTGCAAGGTTGCTTTTGGGGGCTGATAAGTACGGAGGGAACAGTTTAGTGAACGTCCCTTTTGTACTATGTCAGTAAAAGCAAGGTTGTCCTTTTTGTGCATTTAAGATAATAAGACAAATGTTCTTCTTCAGGTACACACTTCTCATCAGTGGCAAAGAGTCGCTGGTCTTTAGAGGCATTAGTGAGTCACTGAGGCGTAGTCCCTGTTGAGTGTCAGTATGTTGTGGTAGGTATATAGCTATCACTGAAATCCGTCTTCAAATCACTAGCGACCTTGACTCTATCATCAACTACTTCTTTGACATCGCTGATTATTCTTTGTTGCTTGACTTCTTTGTCTTGGAGATCGATACTTCATTCTTCTGAATATCCTACATCAGGGTCGTTGAACAAACTTAGCGAGTCCCTTATAGAATACTAACTATTACATCAGGTACATGATAATAAAATAATCAAAGAGAATTATCTCAATGATAATTCCTCAATCTTGAATTATAAATAAAGCATCTACACTAAGTAGGATCAGAGTCATCATTATTTCATCAGTCTTAGGAGAGCCTGGATCAACAGTGAAAGATACCAATTTCTCCTTTACTCATTTTGCATATTAAAATGGTAATTTAAATAATGCTCTTTCCACTTTTATATCTTAAGTGATTGATAAAACTATTGAACTTACTAGGCGTTAAGCCTAACTCTTTTTATTTGTCAGCATATGCTTCAGGTCCTTGTTGGGACATGGTACTAGAGACACCGTTATGAAGTGAGTACTAGTTAGAGTCACGACCGAGATCTATCTATACGATGACGCCTTACACACTTTGGAGATAGCAAAATGTATTGGGTCTTAGTAACATCCGTCCATATTTTGAATCGTGTTTATGGTTTATTTGATATTTAATGAAGTTGGCATGGTTACTTTTGGCTATTTATTAATGTATTCTGAATTTTTTATTTAGTTGCTCTTTCCAAATTTGAGGGTGTTACAAGTTGGTTTCAGATCAGAAGTTTTAGAGATTTAGGATAACTAGACTCAAACTAGCGTTTTCTTAAATGATTGTAAGTGAGAATTGCATAGTTAGACACTCTAAGATAAGACATTTTGAGGTTGATAGAAACAATAGAATCGATAATCATGACGCTGGTACAAAGGATCCTCATGTATGGTACGTTCATAGTACACCTGGCCAGTCTTATTGTGAATTTATATTTACATGTACGTGCTTGAATCACCTCATCGTGGTGATCGATGGGTGGGGGGTAGTGAGTACTTTCTTTGGTATTGGAATAACAACGTGTTGAGAATTGATAGCATTGTCACCTTATGTGATTGTTAGGCAATGAGATCATGTTAAGCCAACCGTAACGGTTCAGGAGCATCGGTTAAGTCTGAGCTATAGGTGTGCGAATCACCATTCTTTTGGAGGACTTTCATGCTTAATCGACTTGGTTATGGATTGTCGGCTTAAGACAATTAAATGTTTCAATGTCGGTGATGTGACTAGTATATGTGGTGAACCTAGTTTGCAGACTTTCGGTGTCGACTAAGCTCATGCACAATATTTATCTCTATAATAAATTGTATAAGATATTCAGTGTTTGTCAAAACTTTCGTACTTATTATGTTACTAAAGTTAGAGAATGCCTTGGTGCCCACGAGAGTGTAGCCCTTATTTTGAAATTTCTAAATTGTTTTACTTGCATGAGCATTGCATATAAGTTTACTGGGGATCTTCCCATAATGTTTTGCCAGCACTTTAAATTATTGAATTGCATATTGTAAGATAGTTTGAAAAAAAACCAGAGATAAGTTATTTTGTTTTGCGCAAGAGGCATGCAATACTTTCTTATGAACCTTGAGAAAACATTTGAGTTATTTGAAATCTAAGTCAAGTCCGAAATCACCATGACCCACTCTGAATCGTACTTTTAAGTGCAAGGTATTATTGGGAATTTTGTTGTGTGTTATTTTCATCATTTGTACAACCTTTGCTTGGTGTTTTTCATGAGGGTGCGTTATTGTACATTTTGATTTATAATTTGATATATATATATATAAAGTCATTTAGGGTCGAGTTTTAATTTGTATAAGGCTAACTTTGTTTCATATGGTCCTATACGAGTTTGTTGGATTTTATTTCTATTGATCCAAAACCTGATGCAATAATGATGACCATGACCCTACTTAGTGTAGATACTTATGCTTTAATTTTAGCTTTAGGAATTATCACTGAGTCTATTTAGTGATAGCTTTTATTGTTCAAGCTTCACTTTATAAACTATGTTCGAAGTCAGGGATTCGTTGAGTCTGTTCAGTGTCCCTGATAGAAGACATCAAGACGCTAGCACGCTCCTTGAAGGCAATGAAGTCAAGCATACAGAACCATCAACGATGTTGAAGAAGTAGTTGATGATAGAGTCAACACCGCTCGTGATCTGAATTCGGATTCACTGATAGCTGTCTAACTACACCTGCCTGATAGTCTGAAGCATACAAGACTCAGCGACTGCTGACCTCACTCAAGCTTTAGCGACCTCTATTCGCTGATCAGAGTCTTGCGACTGAAGACTTCCTTATTTGTCTTAATTATTTATGCACAAAAGGACAACCATGCTTTTCAGACACAAGTACAAAAGAAACGTTCTATACATTGTTCCCTTCGTACTTATCAGCCCCAAAAGCAACTGTTACTATAGACACCATACTGCTTTATGCACATGGTTGTTTTTTATAGTAAATAGTACAATAGACCAACTAGTTACACAACACGTGTTATAGTGGTTCTGCCATGCATTTAATGCATGTAGTATAAATCGAAGATTGAACGTGTTCTTCAAACACATCAATTCTTCTTCTATCTTTACTGAGTCCTTTCTTCTTACTATCTTTCATATTCTTTCTTTCTACTTCTTACTCACTTAGTGCATACGTGAAGGTTGTGTGTCAACTTTAGATTGTTTAGAATAGGTTTAATCATTTTTTATTTCCGCAACAGTCTAGTAAATTCTTTATTTGAATTTTAAATACAAATAGAATTTAAAAGTAAAAAATTTTTGTGTGATTATATTCAACCCCCCTTCTACAATCTCTTGTTAACTTGAAGGTCATCATCTTGGGACTAACAATTTCGTATCATTTAATTGATGAAATTTGAAATGCATAGGCTTACTATTTGTGTTTATGCGTAAATTATTCGATAATTTTATTTTATATGATTTTGTTAATTTAATGTGAATATTTTAATGACGTTTAGTTGCATGGTTTTTACTCGAATTTTGTGCAAATTGATTTTGTTGCACACTATCTAGTGCACGAATTGATTTATATTAATGACGTAAGTAATTGTACGTTAGGACTAAAATGGGCCATATCGATATTTCATTTTGTGTAGCATCAACATTGTTTATTGTCATCATTGTTCTTAGTAAAAAAAATGTGTTATATTGATTCCTTGAAGTGTGTAGCATTGTAGTCACTTTGCATTACCACCCAGTGGTGGTAGAATCTTCCAAGTGGGTAAGGGTGATTTTGAAGATTTTATGCCCGAAAAATCCTTTTAAAAATGTAAATTCATATATTTTTTAATGAATTTTGTATTTGAGAAATCTTGAACTCATTAAAACCATAGACGTAAGACCCCTTTTTGTGAAAGAAGTTGTATTTAAGGACAAGAAGAGTCCATGAAAATTGAAGAGTCGGATGATTCAACTTGTGGTAGGTTTGAAGTTGAAGTTCACCCTGAATAGTCAACACGTAGGAAATTCGAGGTTTTAGATTTTTATATTGTCTATTGTGAAGGTAGTTACTCTTCCAGTTACCTATATGCGGATTAATATCATATACTAATCTTTGGATGGATCAAATTTGAGTGATAGTTGGAATGACACTGTGTTGATTGTTGGTGGTTAGCCATTTTAGTGTTTATTGCTATTGAAGAAAAGTTGTTGGTTAAGGTGTTAGAAAGTTGTATCCAAGGGTCTAAGTTTCCCATTTCAGGTGTCAACTTAGATTTGCTTTAAAGGTTGACTTGGTGTTAATCGAGGATAGAGTACTTTTGGTGTACCCATGTTTGTGGTAAAACCATTTTAGTGATATTAGGTATCGACTATTTCTTTGAGGCAAAGAACCGATGACATACTTAGAGTGCTATTGTCAAATCCTATCCTATAATTGCATTACATGTGATGATTCTGAGAAGCTTAGTTGTGGTAGGTGGATATAGTTGAATGACAGTTCTTGATTGGTAAGAAAATTGTCGTTTTGACAAACTGGTACTTGGATGTGTTATGGAAATTGGAAAAGCTTTGGAATGAGGAAGTTTACTCTTTATGGAGCTTATTTGTACTTTCTGGATTCTAAGTGACAACCAAATAGCGAAAGCAGTTGGATTAACAAATATGTGAATTTTCAATAGTGATCGTACTTTGGATCATTTGGAGTACGAGTTCAGAGAGTGTGTAGGTCCATACTAAGGCAGTTTTTCAAGAAAACTTTATCCGGAATGGATGACGAACCTTTTATTGTGTTATATATATATGTATAAGAGCTTAGCGTAAATGTCGAGCTAGACTTTAAGGGGAAATCGGTTATTAAGGAGACCTTGATTTATAAAGGATAGACTATTGATGTGTTAGAAAGTGTTCCCTTAAAATGGAATAAGCCTGGACGTAGTCGGGTAAACTGTTGGTAAATAAACATTGAATGTCAAACACAAGAGACTAGGTTACTACGACCGTAGATATTGATAAGAACCCTAAGAGTAAATTCACTTGAAGCATCAATGTTGGATTTGGATGGTTGAAGCGGTAAGCTACCAATGAGTAATATATGTCACCTTAGGTTAGGAGACAATCAAGTCATTCGGCTAGAAACTGCCCTAGTATATTAGAGGTTAACTCTGGTATAAGTGTGATGTAACGAGTGGCATTGGGATGTAAGAGTCAGCTTGGGAAATCAACAGGCCAATTACCTCAGGTAGTTATCAAACATCAACTTTGGTCTAAATGAGTTAGAGACACATCCTTAAAAAACGAATTGGTTATTTGGTGAGAATGATGTCATTTAAGACTTTGGTGAGAATGACGTCGTTTAAGCCTTATATCATTAGAAATTTTTCCTTTTTGGGTTGAGTAGATGACATGTCAAGTATCGGACTTGTGATCCAGGTGATGTGGAGTTTGTATAGGATCATGTTACTCGCATAGTTAGGTGTTGTGTGAGAAATAGTATTACGTTACATCGAGTTCCATAGTATATTGTTTTTTGTTAAGGTTTGAATATGGCAAGAAAGAATTGAATAGATTTTACGGGCCAAGAGAACCTAGTAAGTGTTGGGAGTAGCATTTAACTGTCTGGTAGATAATTAGAGTTATTTATCCAATTCTAAAGGTGTGAAGAGGAAGAGGAATGTGCATGAAGTTTCTTTGTTTCTTATGGTACTCTAAATATTATCAAGGAAGAATTGCTGAAGAGAGTTCATTTATACAACAAGATATTTAATATCATTGAAGGTGTTGAGAAGAGTTGATTATCAAATGCTTAAAGCTATTGAAGACAGACTATGGTACATAAGCTACATGAGGATTGTTGATCCATGTTTATGCTAAGAAGAAGATTTCCATGTGTCTCAAAATGTTGATTTTCTCAACTATGTCTCAAAGGGGGAGATTGTAACGGTTGATATTGCATATTGAGTCACAGTTAAGGGTGCAATTTGTAGTTTCCTTAATCATTTTTGTAAGGGGTATAAATACCCTCTTTGTCTTTGTTTTTAGAGTGTGAGACATAATTGAGCTTTGACTTTTGACATTGTGTTATTGAGAGTTTGACTTTTTTCCCCTCAAAGGGTTTGTACTTGAATCATCCATATATGTACATAATCATTTGATCGAGTCTTGTTTTCTCTTGATACAATTTGAAAGAATTGGACCTAACAGTCTACAAAAATCTTACCCCACCTATTCATTCAAAAGTATAACCCAACTCTTGCAGGTTGAGCGGATTGATAATTTACATAAAATTGAGGAGTGTAATATAAATACTATTAAAAATACACAAAATGATGTTATTAGTTATTACAATAATCTAAATAGATAATTAAATCCTTAATTCTTAGAATCAAGTACTTTGAAAGTTTGAATAACAGATGTTCCAAATCGGCCAAATCATCAATCAAGTACTACCGTGTCAACTCTAATGTTGCATTCACTTTGAGGTCCTCTATATCTTAAGCTGTTATAGGCAAAGTGCTACACCTATTACCATTATCTTTCGACCAAAGAACTACATCAAACGAGGGAGTCTTTGGATTGATAGATTCGTCAACCAAATATCTATTAACATCATTGATATTCTGTTACATCCTTTTGTGGTGTTGTTGTAAAAATGATTCTAACAAATTTTCTCGTATGAGATTTATGATCATCATACTTTGGCGATAAATCTACTTTGATAACCTTTACATATAGGAAAAAAAATACAACCATAAACTCAACAAATGATAACATATTAACACCTTAATATCATTGGAAGTATGAAAGCTAAACATTTTTTGTTTTGTTATCACATACCTTACCTTCTTTATGTTGATTTTTTAAGTGATTCCACAAAGTGCTAGTATATATATATATATATATATATACTTTTATAAAATACTATTCTTATATTATATATGTACATACTTAAATAAAATTCTATAATATGTTAACATTATGTTGGTGATTTGGCGATTGAGTTACTTCTACCCAATTTCAACCCTTTTAATAGGCCGTTTAATGTGGTTTAATTGGGTTGTTAGCAGGATGGGTTAAACGGTTTTATAGGATTGACGATTTTCTGTACACCCCTACTAAAATATATTATGAGGGAGAGCGAGAGGGAAAGGGAGGGAGGGAGGAAGAGAGAGAGAACAACCTGAAAGCGGTTGCTTTATGAGCAGAAATCAAATTAGGGAGAAAAAAGTGCTTCTTGGGTGCGGAAAGTCATTTTTGGGAGTTCAAATGGTGGTCTTGGAATTCATCCAACCATCCATCCGGATTCAACAAAGCCCTCATGTTATACATCATACTTATTAACTTGAAATAAATATATTTTAAGATTTGATACTTTAAAAACTAGTATCAACTGCTTTATGAGTTGTTTTTAAGAATTTAATACTATTATAACTTTGCTTTATAAGGTAGTATAAATAATTAGAACCGATAAATACACATGTATAACTCTCTAAGACTTTACATTTGAATAGTGTAAAACTGACTCAATCAATTGATAACATGTTTAAATATATGATAAACGTTGAAATTTACTCCATATTATTTTGAGAATGACAAAATAAAACAAAAAATGAGTCAAAATTATATATTCTAGTTATCAACTTCACGTAGCATTGTGTAGATTGGATGGGATGGGACGAAACTGGACTAGACATGACTAGATTAATTATCTGCTCTATGTTTGGTACAAATAGAACAATACTGGACATACTGGATAGGGAGTTATATAATAATTATAAGTGACTAAGATTAGCAAAATATTAAAATGATTTTAACATTTATAATTTTGTAACACGCCTATTTAAAAATATTTACAAATCATTTTAAAGAAACAAAACAATAAATCAAATTAAATAACCGCATGCATGTCAAAACCTAGGGTCTCCCTTCTAGTTCATCATTTGCCTTCCTTTTTCAATGTCAAGAATGCTAGATTCATCCCTCCATTCATTACTCTCTAGCTATCTGCATCACACTATCCAAAAGAAGGTAAGAGGGAAAACATATCAGATTCATCCATTTTCCTTCCTGGGCATAAGAGATTAGCAAGCTCTGTAAGACTTAATTTGAATCATAAATCTAAAATACATAACCTTAAAGAAGGAATCAAAAATCGAAACAGAAATTCTTATTTCCCTGAAAACAAAAAACAAAAATCCAAAATTAGAATACGAAATCAATTTGAGATGCACTCTGATCAATCGATCCGGATAAAATAAACCTAATTTCTGGGATCAAGAACTCGATTTTTACTGGTAGAAGAATTTGTACCTTGAAGTTTTGATCTAAGATGTTGGAGTCAATACAGATAGGATGGAGGGGACGAAGCTGGAAACGATTTGTGTTTTTTTTTTCCCTTCAGGTTTAGTCCAATGAATTGTAAGGGTAGAATAATAATCTTGAAAATAGTCCCATGTTGTTCCACCATTTTTAATGGAATAAATTTTTTTAAGTTTTGTCCCATAAAAAGCTCATCTTTATCCCATGCTGTTTTATCATATTTAATTATATAACCTATCAAACGTGGAACTAACTTTTTTCGTCCCGTCTCAGGTCTCACGAAGTTTACATTATATTATTGTGCAAGTATTCTTGTCTATTAAAGATATTAATAATAAAGATCCAAATGAATTTAAATATAAAAACATTAAAAATGGATGAATGTGGGGCTTAGTTCATTAAAAAAACTCATGTGTTTATTTAGAAAATAAATAAATATGGTTTAATAGATATAATACATGTGATAAACACAAATGATATTATAATGATAGCCGGATATGTGATATCCATGTAGTAAGTGCGCTTTCAAATCACTTTAAACGCACTGCAACAACTCCCTTCTACAATGCTCCACATTATCCTCATCCAACAAAAATAAGTACACATATTATCATGGCACACGACTTTTAATATACCACGTACCAAATAAGCTTAGATTATTGGTATGATACAACCAACCACTTGTATTTGTATCAACTATTTTTTTTTCTTTTAAAGACAAGGCAATCATATTATTACCCAAGAAAAAGCTTACAAAGAACATAATGCAGAAAAGCAAATCGGATAGAGAAAAAAAAACACGCACGACTTAACAGAAGTAAACCACAACGACAAACAACAGAGACAATTCTAGACGAAAGGGAAGAACGAGCCTGCTGAAGTCAAAAGCCCAAGGCGGTTAGGCCGGCACAAGCTTCTTACTGTAGTCACAAGATGAAGCAAAAAAACCCAATCGAACACCATTCGGGACCGAAGACAACTTATGGTACGGAGGAAGGTCGGACAACTCAAAAAAGAACATGTTCTAGCTGTTTTTCATGACATCTCCTTGAAATCCATTCAAACCTGTACAACTCCTTGAAATCCATTCAAAGTTGTGCCAACCTAATCGATATTGTTGGCATGTGAATTGGTTTCGTTACAAATTGACACCCTTAAGTATAACCATTGGAGAGGAAAGCAACATATTATAACACACATTCAATAAAGTTAACCAATTTTTTGTAGAATGATTTATATTTGTATAAATTGCATTGCAAGACAATTATCTTATTCTATTTAATTTGATACTTATATTAATAATCTTTTAAAAGGTTTTTTTTCAAAATCTTGATCATCAGTATAGTCATGTTATTATTTTTCCTATTTTGTAAAAGAAAATATCATGTTAATAAAATCGATCTCTTATAATTCAAGTTCATAATTTATTATTGCGTACATGTAATTTCATAAAGCTTTACATTTGAACTTCGTAAAACCAACTACTAAAATTCAAGTGCAAAATACACGTTAACTTGTTTCGTTTTAAAACATATACTTATTACCAAGGTTCAAAGTGAAGTAATGCATGGCGTGGCGGCGAGACCAAACCTCAAGCCTTATGAGCCACGACGAACCCATGGGGTTTTCAAGGCGTTACTTATAACGTCAAATCTCTAAGTCATATAATTTTTTATTCAAAAACATATTGTTACTCAATAAGTCAATAGCAAGAAGCAAGTTAAATTGTGTTATATATTAAAAACTAGATTATAAGACATTAAAAATATAAAGAACAATCAAATATCACATTATAAAAACTGCATACGAAGTCATCATGTCACAATCTTAGCGTAGCTTGAGACTTAAGCCTTGTTTCATAACGCCACGGTTGAGCTAGCGATGAGTTTTTAAAACAATGTTTAATACACAATTTAATAAAAGTATTTACAAGAATAAATCACCATGAAACATATATAAAAAACAATTTATATGAAAATATGTAAAATCCAAACGTGACATATTAATTATAATAATTTATAACAAATTTCAAAGTTTGATAAAAAGATAAAGACTTAACTTCACTTTCGGTTAACGCTTTATTTTAAAAACCGCAAAGGTCCTCAAGGGCTCCTGCCTAATGGTTAGGTTTGGTAAAAACTAAACATCGCACGTTAATTCGACAAGAACTCGATACAAATAAATGGGTTTGGGTAATCGATTTGAACCCGTTTAAATAAAAGGGTTGATACGATATGAAAATTAAACAAATAAGATTAGGATCAAAAATATCAACTCGAAAATGACCCAACTAACCCATTTATGTATNTGTGTGTATGTGTGTGTATATATATATATATTATTTTTATACTAATTTAAGATTTACCTTTTGGATAGTTAGGCTAGATAAATTGTAACCAAAAACCATTAAAAGTCTAAAACTCTAAAGTTTAAATCGTCTAACCCTAGTTAACGTGTCAATGACCATATTGCTAAGATTTTCCTGATTTCAATTTTAATTTTTGGTCATATTTGAATTTAATTTTAATGTTATGGATTTTCTTAAAAATTATAAGTTGGAACTATAAAATTTAGATTTTTAGTTCTTCATTTGAATTTGGGATTGGTAAAATTTTGTGAATTTTTGATCTTTAATTTTTAATTTTATAAATGTTAAACGGGTTGAATGGATCGGGTTAGGGTTAAGATTTTCTTACTCGTTTATTAAACAGGTCGGGTTAGGGTTAAGATTTTTAATTTTAACTTTGAACACAGCAAGACACGACACGTTTGCAAGATCTACTAATGATCCTTAAAACTTTTAATCTTGTAAAAATATCAAAGGTCTTTAAACTAGGGGTGTTCAAAAACCCGACAAATCCGACGAACCCGATCAACCCAACCCAACCCGAAGCAACTCGACATCTAATCGCGTTGAATGTTTTTCAAACCGTAGGTATGGGATGATATCGGGTAAGCGTCATGTGAACCCAACCCGATGAACCCGACTTCTCTTTATTTTTTAATTTAATTTGATTGTTAAACTCTTATTAATATGTATATTAGATAATTACACCATTACATAGTCTCTTCATATGTATATACTTTAAATCTCTTCTCCATTTCTATATAACTCATATATATATATATATACACAC